>PVKS010006658.1:0-77256 GCA_004027875.1 Aplodontia rufa
TAATCTTATTCCACCTGCCTGTTGCACAAAACTCTGCTTTCAAAGATTCATCCCGTACCCTGCCCCTCACCTCTGTTGATTTGCTTACTATGTGTCATCGTCTTCATGAACCCATGTCACTCATTTTCTTTTCTTTAGCTGCCACTGTAGAGCAGTCTGCTTTGTCAGTGCTGTGTGAGTTAAATTTATTTATTGAACAAAACATCCTCCAGTGATTAGGCTCTTTTCACTACATGTTTTTGTGTTGGATACAAAATATGCGAAAGTTAATAACTGACTTAGGGCTATGTGTACTGCGTGGTGCAATTCATGACTTTAGAATGAAATATAACTATTCTCTGTTAGTGTGCGGGATGCTGTGATGTGCTGCCCAGACCCTCTTTCAGAGATGAGGAACTCAGGCCCTCAGCTACTGGGACTGCCATCGACAGAGAGTCTTAACCCTTGGGCCTATTTCAGACACAGCCTCTGCTAAACAGCCACCTTGCCAACAGCTACCACCAGGACCAGTTCTAGGACAATACAAAAGCCCAATCCCCTTGCTCTACCTGGAGCAACTCTGAAGGGCATTCCATGATTCAGAGTCACCTGGAGCCTACACTAAAATGCCAAGGCAACTCAAACTCTGTGTCCAGCCTCCATCCCTTTTTCTTGTTTGTTTGTTTTGGTATCTGTGATTGAATGCAGGGGCACTCTACCACTGAGCCACATCCACAACCCTTTTTACATTGTATTTTGAGTCAGAGTCTTGCTAAGTTGCTTAGGGCCTTGCTAAATTGCTGAAGATGACTTTGAACTTGCAGTCCTCCTGCCTCAGCCTCCTGAGTTGCTGGGTTTACAAGCATGTGCTAACATGCCCTGCTTTCCTTCCCTTCTTTTCAGTGGATTTCAAGACCAAAACCACTCTCTAAAAAGCTCCTTTGATTTGGATTTCTCAGATCTGCTTCCCAGGGAGCCCCAATGGTGGGACTCACTAATCATGCCTTTAAATATATATTTATGAGATGAAGAGGGGACATAAATGAAATGTAATACAAAGAGAGATCATCAAAAGAGACCATCACCTGGAATCAGCAAACCTTCTGTTTGCACACCATGAAAAAAATTCCTTTGTTGGATTTTTGTTCCCTAGCATGTCTTGCTGGGCGTTTTCTTTTGATTATTAGTATCCCTGAGAATGTACATGATCATCACGGTATTTAAACATGACATGTAGGAATGTGTGACAGGAAAAAATTAAAATAAGAATTGTAGTTGAATTACACAGTTAGGGCAAACAAAATGTGGACATATTGCTAGTCCTTTCCTTATTACTGAAGCCGATCTCCAGCCTCAAGGAGAGCTGATCCTGTGGTTTATATTATCCAAGAATAAGTAGGCAATGTGTTAGAATTGCTTAAAAATACTCAAAAAACTAGGGATGAGCCCACCTTACGGTCCTGCTATTCCTCTCCTGGGTATCTTTCCAGGGGATTTAGAATCAGCACATTACAACGCAATATCTATGTTCATAGCAGCTCAATTTACTATTGCTAGGCTATGGAAACAACCCAGATGTCCTTCACTGGATGAATGGATCCAAAAACTGTGGTTCATTTATACCATGGAATTTTACACAGCAATTAGAAACAATGATATTGCAGCCTTTGAAGGTAAATGGATGGCTATGGAAGAAATTATGCTGAGTAAAATCAGCTTAACCCAGAGAACTAAGGCCCGAATATCTCCACTCATCTGTGGAGGTTGGAACTAGACCCTGGCCATTCAGAAAAGTGGTCTATTATCATGTGTTAAATCCAGATAAGATGTAATGCTATACAACCTAATACTTTTTTAGAGATATTGTAGGTAAGGGAAGGGAGGGATATGGGTGTGAAATTGGGGGGGGGTCCTGGGGGTAAATCTAGTATCCAGAAACTGTACACATTTTATATTATTTTATTAAAAATTTGTATGGTTGTTCAAAAATAAAATTTTAAAAAATGATTTCTTATATGCTTTTATAACCTCAAACTTGAACAGTTAAAATGTCCAGAAATAGGAAGAGAATGTCATTTCCTTTATGAGATTTAAATATCTACACTTAAAGAAAAATACCCAGGAACGTGCATCATTATCCATCCAGCCTTTGTGTGAAGTTGACACTGTGCAGTCAGTTTAACAATGCCAGCTAATTGGCTCACTTCTGCCAATAGGTGTGTGGCTAGCGATCGTGCACCTCAGTTTTATAAACATTCGGAATTACTCGCTCCAATTGCCTCGCTCCCTGAAAGACCATCGTTGCAAAGACGAACATCCAGGGGTGAAAGCAAGCATTTCTACCCCTGGGAAAGAGACACTGAGAAGTTTTTCTCTTATTTTCCCTCCCCAATGAATATTAAGCCTCTTTTTCTTTAAAAGAAAGAATAAATCAAGCACAGAATTTTCATTTCTCAACTTCATGGCAATGGTGGGTTGGAACATGTCTTTGGGGGCAGCCTTGATGCTTGTCTTTCTTCCTGTATTAGACCAAAAAATACCCTTGAGATTTAATTATCTTCCTATATTATTTTTCACTACAAAGCCACTTACTCTTTTACTGTGTTGCTCTGTTGAAAAGAAAATCTTTAGTAGATGCCTTTTTTTTTTTTCCTATTGGTAAAGGCAGTATAACTTCAAAGTTGGAGTGTTCCAGTGTTTCTGTCTTTGACAAAAGGGGCTGAATGTTTTGAATAGTTTCAAGGTGACATGAAGGTATGAGACCAGGATTGGTACAGAAAAAGGTCCAGAACAAGAAATTTAGGGTATTTCCCCCTCAGTTGTCTTGTATACTAGACTCTGTTCTTAGGTCTATTTGTTTTCTGGTAACGTGAAATGTATGTATTCATTTAAGTTATTCAGAAGAGGTGCATTTCCATAAAATATCAGTTGTTTAACAGACTTCAAATAGAGTAAAAATGAAGAGATAGTGAAAGTAGGCTGACATAGGGTGGCACATACCTGTAATCCCAGCGACTTAGGAGGCTGAAGCAGGCAAATTGCAAATTCAAGATCAACCTGGGCAACTCAGAGAGATCCTGTCTCTAAATAAAGGATAAATAAATAAATAAAGTAGGTAGTCAGGGTTATAGCTTAGTGGTAGAAATATATCCCCGAGCTATATCTCAGAGGTAGGAAACTTTTCACTCCTAGGTTCAATCTCAAGTACTAAAAAAAAAAAAAGTTGATGACAAAGACTGTAATATAAAAGAGAATCAACAAATCAGCACATTCCCTTCACTATCTTTCATTTGCACTTCTTTTTGTATAACTGTTGTTATTCTCAATTCTCCTCTCACCACTTCACTCTTTCCCAGTGCATCTGGTGGTGCATGACTACCAAACATGGCCAGAATTATAATCCGAATGTTTGTGACCCTCAGAGTTTCATACATTGAAATTCTAACCCACGGTGTGGTAGCATTTGGAGGAAGGACTTTGGGAGTTGTGTGGGTCATGAATCCTTATGATTTGGTTTAGTGTCTTGTAGAAGAGGTTGCTGAAAGCTGCCTTGCCCCTTCCCTATGTGAGAATGCAGCAAGAAGGTGACATCTGTGAATAGACTCTCGCCAGACACAAAATCTGCCTGTATCTTGATTTTTGGGCTTCAAGCTTCCAGAAATGGAAGAAATAACTGTCTGTTGTTTATAAACCACCCAGTTCATGGCATTTTGTCATGGCAGCCTGAACAGATAACTGGATTTTTTTTGCTTCACTGCTTTCCCAGACTGAGATTCTCAATTTCTCTCAATTGTAAATGTCCAGAGAAGGCTTTTGGTTGACCCATTGTGTAATATCTATGGTCTGTTGTCTACACATTGTGTCCAGGAGGCAGAATCAACATGCAAAGTCATGGAAGATTTCATTTCAGTTATGTGGATAAGAATATGGCAAAGTGCAAAGAAAAGTAAAGAGATGGTTACCCAAGAAGTAGGCATGGGGAAGAAGCAAGGTAGAGAGAAAGCAGTAAGTATTGGTAGTACTACATGCATCATGATTGTGAGCCACTGACAGTAAAGAGGAAAAGCACAGGAGGAAATATTTAGAAATAGACCCAAATAATGAAATTTATTAGGTTGAGCAGTATTTGTTTGAACTTGGCATTAGCTTACCTGAATGTATCCAGATACTCATACAACCCTTAATTAATTCATTCTGGGTTCCCTCTGTTCATTCATTTATTCATCCATCCATCCAGTTGCCTATATTGAGAGATTTTTCATTTATTTATGCAAGGGATATGAAACTCGAAGTATATAGGAGTATTTTGACAAGAAATGTAATCAGAATAAACATGGATGTGTTGAGCAGGGTGGGCTAAGTGCTAACACACACACACACACACACACACACACACACACACACTAATGCTAATGTATTGGCTCAAAACTAAAGCTCTTTATTCTCTTCTGCAGTCCATTTTAGAATGAGAATGGGGAAAGATTTCAGCTTCTTGCAGATACTTAGGGATGCGGGCTTTTTGTTTTGAATAAATTCTGCCAATCCCTAGACTCCCCCAGAGTGTTTTTCTGGATATTCAGAATTTGGCTGAAGATTATAAGTGAAAGGAAAGAATGAGAGAATCACATAAGAAAGATTCTGGTTCAATGACCAGATCTAGAAATGGCATCTTTGCCTCTTCACATATTCCTTTGCTGAGAACATTCTCACCTGGAAGAGTCAAAGTCCTAGGGGGCTATGATATGGAATCTACTAGAGCACTCAGGCATAAAAAAGATGAACAATGTCCATAGACCCTAGGCAAGAGAGGTCCAACACTGAGCCTGATCTTATAGATACTCAAAACTTTAACCAGATGCAATACTTTCTTAAGGAAATGAGAATATGAGGTCAGGATCCAAGGACACCTAGGAAACTGGAATTGCCTGGGGGGGGCGGGGAGTCTTCCTTGTGATAATTTCCAGGACATTTTGGTGTTCTTCGGGTTCATCTTCCTGAAGGTTGTTGGTGCCTCCAGTATACCCAACCCCAGACCTCTGTGTAGCCAAGGGCTGGCTGTTCAGGTGGAACATGAGCAAACCTTCCTTGGAAAGGCTGGATACGCATCACCTCACTCATGCGTTAGATGTTGATGAGGGTAGGTCCAGAAGAGGGAAGCCAAGGCAGATAGGGAAGGACCTTCCCTATCCTAGAAAGCTGTTGCTTTCTAGGATAAAACTCTGAGCAGCCTAACAATTGTAAATTGAAGTTGTGTTTTGCACATTGTCATGAATGTGTTTGACAGTATGGGAAGCTAGAATATACTTAATTTATCAAGTTGTCTGAGTAATTCATAGCTCTTAAACATGGAGATTTGTTTTATGTGAGCCTCCACCAAAACATTTGCCCTGGATCCCCAGAATAATAATGTTCCCTGTGTTGAACTTGTACAGTCTCTGCCCCAGTGGAAAGCCATTGGAACTCTCTGGTCCACCCTCCATGCTTCTAAAAGGAAGGAGAGCTGCAAATAGCTAGCTTCTAATAAACAGAATAAAAATGTAATTGCTATAGTTTTGAAAGCCCAACTGAATTGGCCACTTCTGTTTATATCATTCAGGCACCTTCAAACTCTAAAACACAACTCATAAAATTAGTCCAATTTTAACTAACCTTTCTCAACTTCTTAGGATGTACAAGAAAGTATGATAATAAAATGCAGTTGTTATTCCATGTAATTAAAACAATTGTGTTAATTACTGTTAGGCCGGCTGGGGGCAGGGCTTCAGCCAGGCCTCATGGCCAGTCATGGCGACAGGCTGGGGGTGTGGCTTCAGCTACCTCAAGTGGTCATGGCACTGACTAACGGGCAGGGCAAAGAGCAACTTGCCAAGGAAAAGAACAGCCAATCTGGATGCTGGCGGACAAGCTCCAATGGATTGATGGACCCACCAGCCAATCTCTGAAGGACCAACCCCATCACGAACTTCCAGTTAGCCAGCAAAACCAGCTGCCTGGTGAAGGTCCAGCGCCATTTTCGCTGCCTGGCATTCTGGCCGGCTGCCACTTCCCATGCATGCCCTTGTTATGGCAGCGCAGGTGAAATTGGTCCAAGAGTAACAAATCCAATAAACATCTCCGCCTGAATTTACACAGGTATCATTATCCCTTTTTCTACTTTTGCAATTATTATTCCTATTCGACAGATCAGGAAACACAAGGCGCAGAAGGAATCAGCTCAGCACATCTGGAATCCAAGTGCAGCTTTACCTTACTAAAAAGCCATGCCCTTTCCAACAATCTATACCACTCTCTTGCATTGGAATGAATCTTAGATATCTGGAAGCCAAGTGCCTTTTTTTTGTTTGTTTGTTTAAGTGAGAGAGAGAGAAAGAAAGGAAAAAAGGATAAACCAACTTCCAACTTTATTCATCTTGCCTTTGTTTCTCCGACACTTAGTTGAATATGTGGTATGGTAGTTAGAAGGTTAGAACCCGGGTCCTCGCACATGCCAGGCAAGAACTCCAACCACTCAACTATTGCGCCATCATCACCAAGTTCCCTTGATGCCTATTTTGATTCCTGAATAATCTCTCATAATCCAGCCAAGCAGTTGATCTGTCTGTGTTTGTACACTTCCTGTGGCAAGTGATTTGTACATCCACATACTGGGAATAAAAGCATTTTATCCCAATGAACTCTAATTTATAAAATGTTATACATTTATGTGTTATTATGTTCAGCTAAAAAACAAAATCACATGTGACCAAGTAGCTAAGTGACCAGGACTTGTATATCAACGACAATCTACCTTGTCAGTATTATCACTATGGTGATATCTCAGGATTAATGGGTCATGCATATGAATATCAAGTGGGGGACAATTCAGAATGTAAAGATACAAACTTGTTGAGTTGTCTTTGTGCAGATGGGGAAATTAAGACTAGTTGAGTATAGTATGGAGAGTTCTTTTATTTTTCCTGACATGTGGCCTTAAAGCAGCTCTTTATGGAGGAGACTTTGTGTGTACACTATGACAAATAGCACAATGTTCCAATTTATTATCCAGACTGAGTCACTTTGAGAATAATAATAGGTGTTTTTGAAAATTAGATATAAACTGAAATAGTCCCAGACAAATGGGGACCATGTTCACCTTAGTCATAAATAAAAACAAATTTTGTTTTGTCTTTGGAGAGGATGTTCACTCCTGACATTTTCATACAGGCAAAATAGAGGATGGAACACAGATTAGTAAATGCCAGGGGCTGGAGGGGAGAAAGAATGAAGAGCAAAGGGCACTGAGAGCTTTTGGTGCTGACGCAGTTTTTCTACACCCTGGTTGGGGCAGCTGCTATCTGACTGCACGGTATGCTTGTGAGAGCGCCTCAAACCGAGTAACAAATAATGGATTTTACTGAGTGTAAATTACATGTTATTTTTTTAAAGTATTAGAGTCAGGATATCTTACAACACTAGCAGAAACCTGAATTTGTAAGGAGGCTTTCTTTGTTTTACTTTGATTTATAATAAATAATAACAGGCTATATTGTCTCAGGAAAGAAAAACAACTATGAGATGACTTCATTACAAAGTGAGAAGAACAGTACCAATTTAGAATCGTTTTAAAGAAGGTCACAAAAAGGAGTTTCTTCTGCCTCCTAGGGATCATTATGGAGGAACCACTTACTTGAGAGAACACAACCCTGTGGCTCCTTGAGATATGACTGAGGTGTCTCACACAAGAGGAAGTCCCTGGTGTGGATATACTAAAACCCAGGAAAGAATGGTGGGTGAGGCAGGGAGTGCTCAGTTAACTACCTTGACAAATCTGATTTGTTTAGGAGAACTTTTGAGATATCCTCTGAATAATATCATGAGTTTTTAGGGAATTGCTACTACGGATGACTAAATGAAAATAAAAGATACTTAAATGTGTTCGATTCATATTAATGTGACTATACTGGTATCCCCAGATTGGTGAGGTCAGCAAATCTTGAGTTTTGTAAGGCTTGAACTGTGTTGCATACAAACATCTATCACCGTGAAAAGCCCATCCTTTATAGATCATACTATTTCCATATTAGCAATGTCAATGAGTAGTTTGTTTTCTGTGGCTAGAACTAAATATTTGAGACTGTGTAATTTAAAAAGAACAGAGATTATTTCTGGAAGTTCTGCAGGCTGGGAAATCCAAGCACCTGGTGCTGACACATGCTTACTCTGCTGACAGTCTTCTTGCTGCACCAAGACATAGCAGAGGGTATAACATGAGACAGATTGTCCTGTGAGACAGTCCAGGAAGGCTGAGGTGAAATGATTGGATTGTAAAAGCCTTAATTCAGTCAGTGTGTTAATCCCTTGATAGGGATTAACTGGCAACTATAGGCAGGTAGGGTGTGGCTGGAGGAGGTGGGTCACTTCACACTTCACAGGGAGTGTGACTTTGCTGTATGTATTTTGGATCTGGTGTGGAATTTTTCTCTCTGGTTCCAGGTGCCAAGACTTCCACCATGAATTGATGTCCTGCCTCAGCTTAGTACCTCCCAAGGACTCTATCTGGAAACACCATTAACATATGAATTGGGGGATTAAGTTTCCAACAAGTGAACTTTAGCAGGGACTATTTAATTGAAATAATACTAAGCTCTCCAGGACCTTAAAGATACTTGTGCAACACTAGCACCAGTTCAATTTTAGTCCACAATCACTTTATCCTCTATTGGGTCTTATATTTCTTTCATTTCCAAAGAACTACATTTTTATTTTCCCAGAGTACACTGAGATCTCCAAGATTCATTATAGCTCAAAATGAAAGTATCTTAAAATTAAACTGTACTTAGAAATCCAAACTACCCAAGTTCTATTGTTGATATTAACAGAAAGTGATAAGCATAGTCCTGAGAAACAGTTCAAATACTGGTTTATCCCTTACAACTTAAGTGTCATTTACACCTGTGTAAAAAAGGAGGGGATTCATTGTGTTTTCCTGTAGTTATAGAATTGTTGTAGGGACCAAATGTAGGAGTAAGATGAGAAATCTATTTTGAACAATTACACCAGCATGTTGCACATAGTAAGCCTTCAATATATGTCAACTTTGGTGCAAGGCTGGAAACTAAGATTTTAGTTCTATCTGGGCATGGCAGTGCACGCCTGTAATCACAGAGGCTCAGGAGGCTGAAGCAGGAGGATCTCAAGTTCAAAGTTGGCCTTAGTAAATTAGTGAGGGTTTATCTCAAAATAAAAATTAAATTGGGCTATGGATATTACTCAGTGGTTAAGTGACCCTAGGTTCAATCCTTGGTAACAAAAAAAAAAAAAAAAGTCATCTTTTTTTTTTTTTTTTCAGGTGACACCTTCTTTGTCACCTGAAACCAGGAGGGATAGGTAACCCTGCACCTGCAGATATGCAGATAAGAACCCCTCCACAAACAATCATTTCTTTTGAAGAGACCATATGAGTAGTGGCTGTTATTCCTATGCAGAGGGGTTTCTGTTCCTTGACACATGTTGATATCCAACAAGCCAAACACATCCTTTCATGGGAGCCAGGAATCCCAGCTCTTGTTAACACAAGGTCTGAATTCCACAGCCCAGTTGCTCACTTGTTCCTGAGAGTGAGCTCCTGTGTGTACTGTTGCCTGTAAAGTGGTGTCCTCCTGACCTGGGGCATGAGTGACTAATCAACTGTTCTTTTTTATTTTTATTTTTTTTTAAGAGAGAGAAAATTTTGTTTATGTGTTTTCATCTGGTTTTTGTTTTTCTGATATTTAGCTGTGTATGTGATGCTGTGGTTTGAACCCATGTCCTCATGCATACCAGGCAAGCACTCTACTGCTGAGCCACCTGTTCAGTGCCAACCAATCAACTGATCTTGACCTCATTTGCATCAGGTGTTGCATGTGCAGCCTTCCCTCCAGCAGGGTAAAGAGGATACAATAAAATGAGCTGTTTTGGAAAATCACTACCAGCAGTACTAGTGACACTATTAAGCAAAACTGCTAATACTCCAAATCCTTAATTGAGAAAGATAAGTAACTTCACACTAAGGCTTAGCACTGAGACTGAGTATCGTAACTCCCTGTGGACATAGGCTTCAAAGCTTCACAATGCCATGATTCTGATCCCTACCCAAGGGATGAACAGAACACTATGATTTCCATGCAGCTGTGTACAGCATAGGAATGAATTAGCAGATTCACTGCAGGATTTGTAAATTCGTCATCCCCAAAGATGTTTTGGGGGGTCTGATACAGAACTGCAACCCCTCCCTAAACTTTGAGTACTTATTTTCTTTTTTTTTTTTTCAGGGCTGAGGAATGAACTCAGGGCCTTGCCTTTGCTAGGCAAATGCTCTGACACTGAACTAAATCCCCAACCCCCTAGCAGCAGAGCGCTTGCCTAGCATGCGCAAGGGCCCGAGCTTGGTCCTCAGCCCTGAAAAAAAAAAAAAAAAAGAAACATGTATGAGGATTTGAGTAAACACTAGTAACCTCTTTAGGGATATTTGTACATCTACTACCTAAATTAAGCTCAAGTCCTGCTAAGCAGATATTTAAATTATAATAGCTAGAGAAGTCCAGGGAAACTGGAAAGACAGTGGGCTTCCAATGACTACATACAACCTAAACATTCTCAGGCCCCACCAGCTATGATTGCTAAGAATGTCATATAATTGCACACAAAAATCACATTATCCTGACATATTTGATTAACTCAAGTCCTCCACAAAATCCCTAATAAAGTGGCTTCCTGGTCCCCAGGGGGTATGTTTATATGATTTTTCTCCTTCTCTAATATCAGTGCATGATTTTCCTTGGTCATTTAGTGTCTTCCTGCTGTTCCAGCTATTGCTCCCACCTGCAACCTCATTCATGTACACTCCAATGTTATTGACTTTGGCTATTTCCAAACTTTAGTGGTGTGGCGCTGAAATTACCTTACATTCTTTGCCTTCATCCTTTCCTGTGATTGTGATACCTTCTGCAGAAAATATCATTTTTTTTCTTCTGCATTATTTGCTTATGACCAACATGTCAAGCACAGGACTGGACATTGTGTACACCACCCTTCACTGCAGTTTGTCTCTTGGCAAAAGTCAGCCATCTCTTTCATCTTGACAAAAGTGCCCTGGGCAAGCTGAGTAATAAATGTCCCTTCATTCATTTTACTAGGCATGTACACAGACAAGTATGGAATTTCAATGAAGTCTAAGGTTAGTATCCTTAAAACCTAAGGTCTGGGGAGAGGCAGAAAGTTTTATAGCTACTGTGCTCATTCTGATGGTCAGTCATGCATTCTCTCATTACTTCCCTCAGTAAACTCATAGTGAATTGTTTCTTTGTGAAAAGCACTTTTCTAGCCACTGGAAAATGGTGAGCCAAATAGACCTGATACTTACCTTTGTGTTATTTACAGTTTAGGACAGTGCACTTGAGAATGAGTGCATCAGACTCAGGGAATGAATTTGTCAAACATATAGAAATCCAGGCCAGGTGCAGTGATACATACCTGTAATCTCAGTAACTTGGGAGGCTGAGGCAGGAGGATCACAAGTTCAAAGCGAATCTCAGCAACGTAAAGAGGCCCTAAACAACTTTGGGTGACTCTGCCTCAAATGAAATATATATATATTTTTTATGAAAGGGTAGGGATATGGCTCAGTGGTTAAGTGCCCCTGGGTTCAATTCCCAGTACATACACATACACACACATACACACACACACACACACACACACACACACTAAAAGAGAAAACAAAGAGAGAGAGAGAGAAGAAAAAAAGAAATCCAGACCCACTGTTGCTTATTTAACAAGCAAAATAATCAAAATCTCTCTGTAGGGGCAGGTCCTGAGCCAGAAAGTCGGATTCCATTACTGAAGAAAGAAGTGTTGTTATAAATACCGGAATCATAGTTACTGGAGCTCTTGGCCAGAAAAACCAATGTGATGAAAGTTACTGGCAGACATGGGGAGATGTTGAATCCATCAAGTAATAAGTAGGTGGGGCTGTCTGGAAACCTCCCAACAATCCTATCTGAGATCTTCTCTGACCTCACAGTGAAGCTGACCTTTGTGAGTCTTGGGAATTATATTTATAGTCCAGTTGTCCTGTGGCTGCATCTTATAGAAAGGCACTAGGAAGAAAACTTGAGATCAAGTCTGTCAGTGCACAGAACACCTGTCGTCTGCCCACTGCGGTGACTGTCAGAGCCTCCAGGCTGGGGAGTCAGGGACAGTCTGATTAGCCCAATGGGAGGAACAAGGGCCCTACGGAACCATCACAGATGCTTCTCCATTCACCAGCCCGAAGCCCAGGCTGCCCCTCTGGCAAGACACCTGACTGATTTTTCTATCATTCTTTAATAGTTAATCCCTACCTTGTCGGTTAAAATATTTCAGCAACTCCCTCAGGCCAGATAAATCCAAGTAAGTTTAAATTAGATGCCTCAGCAGCATCAGTGATTCAAAAAGCTTCCAGACAGAGCAACCATACCATCTCCCTCATTATAGACAGAGTGTCTTGAAAGAAACCCCTTAATGGGCTTTCTTCCTAACTCTGGGGCAGAATGGGATACATTTGTATTACACCTCAGTTTTTTTTTTTTTACAGCCACTAGGAAGGGTTCATTTTAACATAAAGTTACATTTCTCAATACAGCTGCAAAAGTCTGCTTTTATCAGAATGCTGCTGGCAATGCAGAATTCTGATCACATCACTTTTACCCTAAAACACATTCGCAAACTCTCACCATCTCCCAAATTGCGACTTATCTTCTCTTGCTATAATGCAGTCTACTACAATTTAGTCAGACGTACCTTTCCTGTTCTCAACTCCACCTCACACTTTCAAGTACTTTTACACCTCCAGCAAAACAGCTCCATGAGCCCCTTTCCAGGACATACAACCTGAATCCTGATCCACACCTGGGCGCGCATCTACCTTTCTATGAAAACGCCTTCTGTACTGGCAATCACTGAAATCTCACCCACCCTTAGAACCCCTTGCAAATGCCACCTTCTCCATTATGCCTTGCCACATCTGAACATGGGACTCTCGTCAATCTATAAATTCTCATAATGCCTGGGTCTCCACTATTTCACTGCACGGATGTAAGAATGTGAATTCCCTTTCTGACTCGCAGCTTGATTGTGGTAAAATTCATCTTTGTATTGCTCATCTCAGAACCAATGCCGTATGCATAGGTGCCTCTGAATAATGCACACCACATTCATTGGAAATTATAAATTTCTACTTTTTTCTTTTTGTGACCCCCATTCCCCTTGTTGTCTCTATTATCTCTTTCATTTACTGAGAGTCCCTTCTCCTATACCAATTAGAGAGGTGATCTTTAAACAAATGCCAACCTTTTCTCTAAACTTCTGGGGAATATCATTTGCTTTTAGCTGGTAGGATTAGAGCATGTTTGTAAAGCAATTTGGACGGGAAAATCTCTCTGCACGAGTTAATTGCTGTTATTATTAGTGATTTCCACTCATGGAGGAAGTCTTAGAGAATTAACTAAGACCCACAAGAGAGCCTTTGTGGCACAATGAGAAAGCTAGCTAATGGAAACTGGCAATGAAATGTTAAATGGCAAAGTCTCTTTGGGTTATGAAGTTAACCCTAAGAACAATGATCATCCATTGTAGAAATCTGGTCAAAGTGGCAATGACATCAGCTTTGAGGAAGAGGAAAATCACTTTTAAAAGTTCATATCTTGAGTTCCTTTTGGCTTACTTTCACAAAAATTAAAGCAATTAATTAGTCTTATGTTACTATCTTTTTTTTTTCTTGGTCACTATATCAACTTTTGTTGCTAATGCCAATTTAAAAACTCATAGTGCTAAATGCAGGTTAGTAAAATCCTGCATCTACCCTAAAATCTTTCTGTAGCTCGCCTCAGGAAGCCACTCTGAAATTGTGCAGCCAGTGTCTGTTTGCAAACTTAACAGCCTCCTGTGTTCTTCCCATGGACTCAGTGCTGAAACAGGGGTTCAAGGCTCTTATATACCTTCTATTGAGACAGTTATACAGTAGGCATCTATCAAAAGAAATGTGACTGAAGTAAACCAGAAAATGTGTTTTCAAGTCCTTCAGTGTTTCTAATTCAAGACATTTAAGCAGTTGATAACACACCAACAATCTTTCTCAAAATATGATAATTCTTGTCAGCACCTATTTTTGCTGAAACTTGAGAGAATAAACAAATGAAGACATAACACTTGAGGGCAACCAGAATCACAACCACAGAAGAGGTGGGAAGAATTTCAGTGTTGTTATTTTTCTAAGTAGAGGCAGATGTATGAATTGCCTCTATAAAGAAAGCTTCTGATTCCACATTTCAATGGATCTCACAAACGAATAGATAGGTATCACTTGCACCAATGATTTTTAAGGCAGTATATATCTCTAAAATGTAAGAAAATTATTTATTCTTTTAAGGAAATGTTTTTCCTCAAAATTTTTAAGATAATTTCAAATATTATCCAGAATATTATATTTAAAGTACAAAAAGCACAGGGCCAACTTATTCATACATATGTCATAGATTAGATCAATTTAATCTATAAGTTGACTTATTTACTAATATTAATTAATTTAGCAAATGTATTCTAAATAATGTGCTGAGAAATCATACTGGAGAGAGAAAGACAATAAAAGAACCTGCCCTCAAGATGCTCACTTTATTTTATTTTTTTAAAAAATTTTTTTAAAGAGAGAAGGACAGTGAGAGAGAGAGAGAGAGAATAAACTTTTATTGAGTTTTTCACACGGCTTTTGTTGCTCTGACACTTAGTTGTGCACGTGGGGTGCTGGGGTTTGAACCCATGTATGTATTTGAGCATGCCTGGCAAGCACGGTAACCGCTGAGCCATCACTCTAGGCCCAAGAAGCTCATTTTAATTTTAACCTTAAACCTAATTTTTCTTCTCACAGGAGAACATTTTATTACACATTATTATTCTATATTACACATTATTTATTACACATTATTATTCTATATTGACACAACTCCTTTATTTTGAATAGATTAAACTAGCCTATATATTAAAGCCTCTTTTCCTTGAAAACACCTTTGTGATATTTCCACCTGGTGGAGGTGGGCAGAAGGTAGACTTCATTCCCTCTTAAAGGTTCAGGAGCTAAAATGCACACACAAGCAGTCAGAGCCATCATTGATAACACGGCCACCTGCCCTGGGCTCAGAGGTCTTAGCTTAGTTAAACTGAATTTAATCCTAAGCATAGCCTGTCCCTGTCACATGGAAACTATAAGTCATACATCAATATGATAAGGTTCATGGTAGAAGCAAGGACATGATACAGAAAAATTCAAATGACCAATGGATTGGAATGGATTTTATCCACCAAAACAATGAACTCCAAGCTAAAGTGAGTCAGGCTCTGAGATGCTCAAGACAATTTGTTAGAAAACTGGAGGCAAACAGATTTTCTGTTTAGCGTTATTGCTATTTCATGTTACTCAGCTATAGCTTTGTCTGTGATTTCTAGCACATATATTATATGAAATGCAGAGATAAACAATTTATAAATAATCAACATACCCTGTGTGTTCTTGATTCTTTTATTTTTAATTTATTCACAGTAAAACAACTGTAGTCTACTCCACCTGGACGTATCAAGGCAGAGAGAGATTTTACACAGACAACATCGTGGGATTTGCTAGTTTGGGAAGATTCCTTGGTGACAAAATGGATGGGAATGGAGAAGGGTGAACTCTAACAAGAATGCAAGTGGAGACTGAGACATTTCTGAAATAAAGGCAGGGAAATGCAAACAAGGAGTGGAAGAAGAAGTTGAGTTGTAGAAAGAAGGGCAGATGAATCTTTAGGCCTCAACAGAATGTGGGCTGTGCGAGCAAATGCACTCAGAAGACCTCTCGGGTCCTACAGTTGGTAAAAACAATCAAGGATGCATCACCAGCTGTTGTAGTTCATGCAAGAACAGATTGGGCGCGCAGGGCTGGAGCAGTGGCTCAGCTGCAGAACACTTCCCTTGCACGCATCAGGACCCAGGTTGGAACACCAGAATCACATAAACAATTAAGTGTTGGAAAAACAAAAACAAAAATCAGATGAAAAAATAAATAAAATTAACTCTCTTTCTCTCTCTCTTAAGGAAAAAAAAAAGAATGAGAATGGATTGGGACTGATTGATTTTCCAGTGCCTAAAAGAAAGCAGGAACTTAGCATTTGAGCAGCAGATGAATGGGGAGCATCTTTCTAGGTAGAGATACTGAGGTAGCAACTGAATACTCAGATATTTTGCTGAAGAGGAACCAGATGGTGATTCAGATTTACTGAAAAATTTTAAGACGTAGATGGTAGTGGAGGTGTCTTTCAAATGGGAAGAACAAATTGAGATTTCTTGGAAGCACTTAAAACCTTGTACATAGATGGAATAAATAGTTGCTTTTAATGTATCATTTCTTAGTGCTAGAAAATTATTCCTGAAACAACTGATCTGTTTTTTAGACTTACATATGCAGCCTTAAAAGTGGGAATCACAGCATTCAAGAGTTGGTAGAGTGAGTAAGACTAGTCTAGCATTTAGGATGGCTGCAGATACCAAAACAGGACCACTGGGTGAAGTGAAATAAGTTAGAACAGGAAACAGAAAGACAACTTGATATCACATATATGTCAAATATGCAAAGTTGTGTTTATAGAAACAAAGGTAAATTGAAAGTTACCAGAAGCAGAAATGGGTTGGGGGTAGCAAGAGAAAGAGCAGTTATTTGTCAAAAGGTAACAATTATAATTGAAAAGTAAAAAAGACATTATTGAGATCTTTTGCACAAAGGGTAATTACCGTCAATACTGTGCACTCCAGAATAACACCAATATTTATTTTGAAACTCAAATATAATGCCACAAAAATATCAAACAAGTAAGATGAAGGGTACATTAATGAGGTTGACTTAATCACTTCACCCTGTATACATATATCAAAACATCATGTTGCACTCCACAAATGTGATACAATTATGGTTTGTCAATTAAAAATAAAAGTAACAAAGCCAGGGTCCAATAACAAGCTGGGTAGCATAAGGCCAATGACAGAACTTCATTATGAACTACTGAATTAAACTGGCATCATTAACAAGGATTTTGAACCAAGATAAATGTAGGAGTCATATCAAAGCAATGGAGAAAGAGGGTCCACTTTGAATTGCAACAAAAGTCTACTCCTTTCCGCACTGCCAGCATTCTGCAGATGGCCTCTTCTGCTATAGATTTTGACTATTTTGAATGTAATGAAAATTGACAGAATTTTACAAAGGAGAAACTCATACATCACAAAATGAGAAGTCAACTTTGTGTGATCATTATTAATTAATTGTCAATGGATTTTGACTCAGTGGTTCATCTCTCTTGTATCTTTTCCTTGTAACTGAAGGGTAAATTAAGTAAGTACTGCATCATATTCCAACAGTCTTTTTATTTTATTTTTATTTATTTATTTATTTTTTTTAATGAGAGGGACAGTGAGAGAGAGAAAGAGAGAAACAACTTAATTTAGTTTTTCACATGGCATTCTTTGCTCCAACACTTAGTTGTGTACATGGTGCTGGGGTTTGAACCTGGGTCCTAGTGCTTGCCAGGGAAGCACGGAAACCGCTGAGCCACCACTCCAGCCCCATTAATAGTCTTTTTAATATTTACGAATAAATAGGTTTTCAGGGATAATCACTATTAAAAGAAATGTCCAGTACATCCTAAAACCTTGATTTTATTTTGTTTGTATGAGCTTTTGTGATAGAGAATTACATGAATATTATGGTGAGTAATATACATATATATTTTCTCCAAATACTTGGTTATACATATTATACAAACATTCAGTCTTCATTCACCAATTATTTTAATATATGTAGCCATTTTCATTTTTGATGACTATAGGTTTGATGTAATTTACAAAAACAGTGGTTACTTACGTCTACAATTTTTTTCATTATTATAAGCAATGCTTCAGAGACTCAGGAAGTAATTTTAAAAATTGTAGTTCTCCCCAAAATAATGTATATTTTATGAAAAATACTTATTTGAGCTTATAATTATGAAAGTAAAATATTATAAGAACCTGCATTCTAATATCATCTTAGGGAAGTGCATATTTATACTTGCTATTTCATACTCTTTTAGGGGCCAGGAACAAACACCTAATAATTTTAATTTTATGCATGTATGCATGCATCTATGTGCATTTATACCATGTATATATTGTATGTACAAACTGTGTGCATGTGTGAGTAGTGGTGTGTGTGAGTGTAGATATCCATATATTTATTTGGATAAGTTAAATGTAAAAATTCTATTGTGATACATTTACTAAGACATGTCCTAGAACTACATATGTTGTGTGTAAGACATAATGATTTTGTCTGAATTATTCCCAAACTCACAAAATTTACATTTGTCTTATTCATATATCTTCTTTGTTGTCATTGAAAACCTAAGAAACTATAATAAATTATAAATATAAACCGTAAACTTTAGTTTCAGCTTTCAGTTAGAGCTAGATTCTAGTACCCAAATAAAATCGCCAAACTCTAAAATTATCTCAACTTTCTTCTTGGAAGACTTTCCTATTGTGGTGCATACAACTTGGTATGTAAAAGTGTCTACAAATATACTTTGAAAACGTGAATGATAGTAAACTATACTATTCTATTAGTACATACGAAAGAAGATTTTTTTTTCACCAACAACTCTGTCAAAGTTGTATAATTATGTTCCAGTAACATGAATGAGTCATTTTCTATCACTGAACTGTCATTATCCATAGGTGGATGAAATGCGCAAATGGGTCAGGTGGACATGATTCAGAGAAGTACACAATTTGATAAACACATATTTATAGTACAGATTTTGCATTAGGTTTAGTGTATAAGGTACTCTGGTGGATCTGAAGACTCATGATATTTTCTCTGTGTTCAGACATTCTGTGCCCTGGTAAAGAAAGTACTTTCAGCACTCACCTATGGACAGATAAAGTTGATATTATCCACCCTCTTATTTCTAGAATATGAAGAACCTTCTAGTTGGTACACATCATAAAATCTACAAATGAAACTCCAGAACTTGCTGTGAATATCCTCTGTCAAATTATTAAGAACAAATATGTTTGATATTCAATAGTGTTAAAAATGAATCATTTATATAGTTCACTTTTAATATTAATCATTACCATATTTCTGCAAGCAAACTTCTCCAAAGAGAAATTCTCCTGAAATTATAATGTTGTTTATTTTATCCAGTAGAAAATATATACTTTTAAAAGTATATAATATGGAAGATGTAGATATAACACTTCAATGAGGTAATTGAGTCAAAGTTGTGCACAGAGGATGATGCTGTTGTTTATTCTTCACAGTAAAACCATATGTTCTAGCTCTACCGAACTTTACAAGTTATAATTCTCACCATGGAGTTCAAGTGCATGAACTTATTTGGAAAGCCAAGTGGATCTTGGTTTCTTGTGCTATCAATTTGTCCATCATCTAAAGTCTTGGCTTAGAATGTCATTGTGATAAATTAAGAAAATAATATCAAGAATGTAGCATGGTCTGTCATGAACAAGAAGGAAACCACAGAAATAATGTTTCAGCTATCATCAGAGCTTATTTACAGAAAGCATCTAAGCTGAAGTATATGAAATTGCCCCCTTTTAGGTCAAAATCATCAAATATCAATATATAATTCAATCTAAAATATAGGCAAATAATAGCTGTCAAAGTCTGTGAATAGAGAAGACACAGGAAAAGCAGATGGAGCTTTTTAGTTTTTAACCTGCATTGTTTATACTCATGTTTAGTTCAGCCAACTCTTCTTCTTTGATAGTGCTAGGTAAGCTTTAGCTCAGATAAAGTTTCAAAAATAATTAGTGTGGTAAAAATTAAGAGCAGCCTCAATCAACACACGTAGACATTTTTGTGTGTATGTGTTTGTGTGAGCCATATGCAAGGACCTCTCCACCTCTACCTGTTTACTCCACATCCAAATAATACTGACTTTAGCATCTCATCATAGGTAATTGACATAATTAAGCACTCTTCAAAGAAAAATAGACTCTGATGTCTCTAATACTATTAAATATTTACTGTGCACATCATTGCAGTAAATTCCCTGACAGAAAGTGATTCTACAAAGTAGATCAAATGAGAACATCACATTGCCTTGTAACAAGTGTATCCAACTCTATAAATTATTAAACAATATATATTTGTGTGCATAAAATATAAATGTAACAGCTTCATAGTGTGGAGGCTAAAGAGTATAAGGGAGAAATCAAGACCAGAATATGTTCCCAGGATTTCCTGATTTCAGCTCAAGCATGAAGTTTTCTATTTATCTCTGCTACCAGGGATTCCCTCATCCAGATAGTGTACCCAAAGTTTCAATGAGAAGTTAAGATGGGGAAAAATTAAATTATAGATGTGAATGTATTCCTCTTCTGCCAAAATTGTATATCAAAATAACTCATAAAGGATACTAGATTAGAAAATTAACTCAAGTTGTATTGGGAACCAAGACAGCTTCTTTTGACCAATTACTGGGCTTCAATAGGCAAAGGAGAAAAAAAAAACTGGCCAATGTGTGTGGATATTCTCACTGTGAGGAAAAAGTGGGATCATCACACTGACTGAGCTAGCTACAAAGGCAAAATTACCTTCTGTTGAAACAGCATCAAATTTTAATATTTGAGTGTCTATGAGTTCCAGAGGGAGGTTCAAAGGCGCTACTTATTTTGCAAAATGATTTCATTTTAAAATAATAATAATACTGAAAACTTAGGAAAAGAAATTGTAGTCATCTGGGATGAACTCCTCAAAGTTCAGCATATTCCAATAAATCAGACAGATTAGCAGGTAAACAAATATTAGAAAAATCAGCTAGATAAATAATCACTCTTAAAACATGTTATTTTGGTTATGAAATTAATCATAGGCATGCTAATTTCAAAATTATTTCTTTATAAAAGCACCAGAAAATACAAATATATATGAGAGATAATTTAAATATCATATATTTATAATAAATGTACATTTAACATCTGTCAGACACCATTACATTTATTTAAAGTAAGATTATTTAATTGTCAAGAGGTAGTTGAGGTAATAATTTTATCACTTTTTAAAAGAGAAAACAGGTTTATGCAGGTGCAAAGTTTAGAACTTGTATTCATAAAGACAAGACCAAAAAAAAGAAAAAACACATATGATAATCTCAGTTGATGCAGAAAAGGCCTTTGACAAAATCTAAAACCCGTTGATGCTCAAAACTCTGGAGAAGATAGGGATCAAAGGAACAAATTTAATTTTATCAAGGCCATTTATGACAAACCAATAGCCAACATTATACTTAATGGAGGAAAACTGAAAGCATTTACACTAAACTTGGGAACATGACAGGCTATGCACTCTCACCACTCTTACTCAATATAGTCTTTGCAACCGTAGCCAGAGCAATAAGAGAAGAAAAATCAATAGGATTTGAATAGGGAAAGAGGAACTAAAACCATCTTCATTTGCTGATATGATCGTATAAGTAGAATACCCAAAAAACTATCAAAAGACTTCTAGATCTTATTAATGTATTTAGCAAAGTGACAGGATACAAGACCAACACACATAAATCAATATCTATCCCATATTTCAACAGCAATTCTATTTTTTAAAATTTTTATTAAAGAGTTGAGTTATTGTACAATCATAAATCCATATAAAGTAACAAGATGATAGGCATTTGTTCTTAAACTGGAATTGCCCCCACACTGACCACACCTAGTCTCTCGATTCTTCTATATTTCACCCCTGTAATCGATATAAATCTGAATTTTCTAGAATTAAATGATTGCATAAATTTATTGGATTCTCAGGGGGGAAAGTGTATGCTACATTGTTGATTGCCTCCCTAGATCCCTCCCTATTCTCCTTCCCTCTCCCCTCACCCATGTATTCCTTCCCCTCTACCCCTCTAAATATCTATGGTTGCCCTAGATTATGTGTTGCTGGGTCTAATTATGCTATTACTGGGTCTAATACATAGGTGAGACTACTTTTCACCCAAGACTGAGTTTAACTCCGCCTCCACAAATAAGTGAAAACATTACACCCTTGACTCTCTCAGTTTGTCTTAACTTTGCTCAGCATGATTTCTTCCATAGCCATCTGTTTACCTTCAAAGGCTGCAATATCGTTGTTTCACAGTTTTTGGATCCATGCATCCAGTGAGGGTCATTTGGGTTGGTTCCATAATTTAGCTATTGTATATTGAACTACTATGAACATAGATTTTGTTATATCACTGTAATGTGCTGATTCTAACTCCTCTGGGAAAATACCCAGAAGAGGGATAGGTGGATCATATGTAGAACCATCCCTAATGTTTTGAGGATTCTCAACACTTTATTCTTGCCAAAGAGGAAATCAGGAGATCTGTCCCATTCACAATAATCTCAAAAAGAATAAAATAATTGGGAATTAAACTAACAAAGGAAATAAAAGACCTCTACAATTAAAAGCTATTGAACACTATAAAAAAGAAATTGAAGAAGATCTGAGAAGATGGAAAGATGTCCCACGTTCTTGGTTAGGCAGAATCAATGTAATTAAATTGGCCATTCTTTTGAAAGCCCTGTACAGATTCAATGCAGCTCCCACCAAGATTCCGATGTCATTTTTTCAAAGATATAGAAATATCGATTATCATGTTCACTTAGAAAAATAGGAAGCACAGAATACCCAAAGAACTCCTAAGAAAAAAAAGTAATAGGAGGTATCACAATACCAGACCTGAAATTGTACTATAGAGCTGTAGTAATAAATCCAGTATGGTATTGGTATCATAATAGGCATGATGATCAATGTAATACAGTAGAAGACACTGAGGCAAATCCACAAATCTTTAGCCATCTGCTATTTGACAAAGGGGGCAAAAATACCGCTTGGAGGACAGATAGACTATTCAACAAATGGTGCTAGACAAACTAGAAAGTCATATCTAGACAACTGAAAGTAGATCCTTATCTGTCACTCTGCACAAAAATCAAATCAAAATGGATCAAAGAACTAGGAAATAAACCAATAACCATTAAATTATTAGATATTAGAAGGAAAAAGCAGAGCCAACACTCCACCATATTGGTGTTGACACCTTCTTCCTTAACAAGACTCCCATAGTACCAAAAATCAATGAGTGGGTTTGCCATTAAAGTAAAAAGCTTCTGCATATATAAGGATCTAGTCTAGAGTATGAAGTGAGAACCTACAAAATGGGAAAAAAATATTGGCCTGCTACCTCTCCAACGGTGGGCTAACATCCAGAATATCTACAAAGAACTAAAAAAACTTAGCATCAAAACACAAACTCTTCAATCAATAAATGGGAGGTAGAACTAAATGGAAACTTCTCAATAAAGGAAGTTAAAAAATCTAATAGATTTATGAGAATGATTTCTACATCATTAGTAATCAGAAAAATGCAAATTAGAACTGCACTGAGATTCCACCACACTCCAGTCAGAATGGCAAAGATCAGAGCTATAAACAGTAACATATAGTGGATCGGCTGTGGGGGGAAAGCAACACTGTCACATTGTTGTTGTGACTGCAAGCTCACACATTTATTCTGGATAGCAGTGTAGAGACTCCTCAAAAAATTAGGAATGGAGTCACCCTACATCTCAGCTATTCCACTACTGAGTATTTTCCCAGAAGAACTAGAATCAGTATATTACAGAGAAACAGCTACATCAATATTGATAGCAGCTCAATTTACAATTGCTAAATTATGGAAACAATCTACATGCCCTTCACTGGATGAATGGATTCAAAAACAATGTAATTCTACTCAGCTATTAGAAAGAACAATATCATGGATTTTGCAGATAAATGGATGGAAATGGAAAAATTCATGCTGAGGAAACAAGTCAAACACGGAGGCTTAAAGGTCTATTTTTCTCTCACATGTGGAAGCTAGGATAAAATCTAAAATAGGATGAAAGTGAGTCAAGTTTACTTAGCAGACCCACAAATTTGAAGTAACACATAAGCTGTGGGAACTATAGCTATGAAGAGGGGTAGAGATCGGGGGAGGAGAAAAGGCAGGAGGAGATGAAGGCAAAAGCATACTTGACTCCCCTGAGAAGCCAAAATATACACAGGCAGGTGTATAAATCTAGCTATTTCAATAAAAAAAATATATTTATGGTCATTTATATGGGTAATATGAGGGGCATGAGATCCAGGAGTTGGTGAAATGGGGCAGATCCTGAGCTAGGATGGTGTTTAAGCCACTCTGTCATTATGTACGCATGTATGAATGTGAAGCCACAAGTCCCTTCAATATGTAAAACTATGTTGGACCAATTAAAAACAAGAACTTAAATTCATTCAGTTTTGGTTCAGAGATACATGCTGCATCCTGTACATTGTGCTGCTCTCTGAAAACAAATTGAACACACAGTTAAGAGGCAACATTTGTAGTGTGCTTCAAAGTTCAAATAGGGAACTGCAAAATATTTTTTAAAACATAAAAGGATAAATAAGCATTTATTATAAAATAAATAATAAACAAATGAAAATAAAATTCAGTTTTTAATAAAGAAAACCAGGATTGTGCAGAATTTTATCCCAAAGCTCTTTTGTTATGATGTCACATCACAGCCTCTTGCATTCACCATCAGCTCCCTCACCGAGAGCCATAGAATTAAAGATAAAAATAAAAACCAGAAAGGTTACCTCTTTCTTGTTTGGTCTTACAACTCTAATCTCAACCTAGACAAGGCATTTTCTGCAGATCTTACTGACATTTTCTCCACCGTAACCTCAATACAATCACAATCTGACATGTTCTATAATTTTCACTCAATAAATAAAACATACCTATTAATAATGAGACTTCAATATTATGGAATATCTCCTAGGATATCCCAATAATTTACGAAATTATTGGAGGTAAAATTTTTCTTCAGCTTACTCTGTAAGAGCAGAAAATATTTTAGAAACTGAAGTTAAAATGTAATTCCCCCCAAAGTATATGTCATTTACCTAGATATCATTTGGTTTCTTGAATGGTTATCAAATGAATGCATGCATACATTATTATAGAAATTTTAATGAGTTATAGCAGAGCGTAAGGAAGCTGAACAAAAAGATCATCCATATTTTTTCCATACCACTGTAAATTATTTGGAAGCAAAATAATTCAAGGTTCATTAATGTTCAATTTTCTGCAAGTGACTTATCATCCTAAAGTCAGGTATCATTTTTCCCAGGGCAAATAATGATCTGATCAATATCATTATGCAAAAATATTTGTACACAATTTTCATGAGTGCCATAACATTGCTTTCCAGAATGGAAATGTTGTTAAACTTAAGGACAAAAGGTTTAAAAATTTACTTTTTCACTCTAAAAATTTATTCTGAAAGTTTTCAATCTTGTGTTATTAAAGAGGTAGCATAATAAACCCACATCTAGCTCTTTTTCCAAAGAACACTTTTCCTCCAGAGATGTTAGCTATTTTTGGCAAACATTGTCTAATAAATGACTTTGTCAAGGACTACAAAAAAATTCGAAGAATAACCTGTTTTCCTCATGTTGCCTAATTGCTTTCCAGATTTTATCAAATTAAACACTCACATCAGTAAGTATTTATATCTTTTTCAATAAGTCCTTTCACCAGCACTTAGTATTAAGGACAGATATTTGCTTACTTGGGAGGTAAAGATACATCGATTATAGTATTCTATCTGTATAATTGAACTACACTCCCAGCCCCAGGAGGTAGATTTTTTAAATTATTTCAGATTTTTTCTTTTACCTGCCTTGTATACCTACCTCCTGTGACAATGTAAAGTGGAGAAATAAAGCTTACGGGAGCATTTTATTTCTATATTATCATTAAACATCCTTTTTGATTTGTGTCAACTTTTGCATCCAATTTTCTCACCAACTACCCAGGTTAGTTATATTAATCTCCATATTTAGTACTATTTTAAAATATTTTTATTCTGTGTTTTTTTGATTTCCAAATATTGATGTTATTTTTCCTTGATTTCTTAATAATCGACAATATACTGATGCTTTACACTGCGCTATTCACTGTTCTATTATGCATGTGTTATCCGAGACATATTTCATATTTACTATCAACCCCGTTTTAGTCATGAAGACATAGAGCTGATGGAGCAATCTGTAAGTCAAAGTCACACTATCCCTGGAATATATATATATATGTATATATATCGTCAGTTGTTTCATTATTGTGACCCAGGGACCCTACCTAAAAAAAATTGAGGAAGTGTTTATTTAGGCGTTCATGGTTTCAGAGGTCTTAGCCCATGGAAGGGGTCAAGGTTAGGCTGAACATCTTGGTGGCAGGCATGGCTCCAGGGAGACAAGCAGCCCAAAGTGTCACATGGGGAAGCAGAGAAAAGTGAAAAACTCTATGCCAGATACAAAATATATACCCCAAAGGCACACCCCCAGTGATCCACCTCCTCCAGCCTACAGTTGCCAGTTAATCCCTATAAAGGGATTACTTTACTAATTTGGTTATGGCTTTTCTAACCCAATAATTTCACCTCCGCCTTCAAATTGTTACATGGAGCTTTTGGGGTTACTTCATATTCAAAACATAACATGTATGTGTATATATAAAGCTAGTAGTTTGATTCCTAGCTATGATACACCTTAAAATTGATTTATCCAAGCTATTCAAATTATTAGATATAAGAAATATCAAATGATAACCTTTTATTACCTTCACAAATAAGTGAAAACTTCCCTGAGTATAAATTTCTTAAGTCACAATTATTCTTTTCTCAAAACTCTTTACATAAGATTTTTAAAAATAATTCACCTTTGGGCTGGGATGTAGTTCGGTGGCAGAGAACACATGGATAATATGTGCAAGGTCCTGGAATCAATTCTCAGTTTTTAAAAATAAAACAAAATGAAAAAAAATGTGTTTCTTTGAAAAGCAACCATTGACAGAAAGCAATGTTTTGTAAATAAGCAAGACAGAATATTAAATAGATGGCTAGTTTTGTTTTATCCGGTGGCCAGCAATTTTTTTCTATAAAGGGCTAAACGGTATACATTTCAGCTTTACAAGGTACATAGTCTGTTGCCACTACTCTAATGGTTACAGTGTGAAAGAAATCACAGGCAATAAATAGATGAAGAGGTGAACAGGAGTGGCTGTGTTACAACAAAGCTTTGTTTACAAAAACAGACATCAAGTGGATTCAGTTTGTGAACCATAGTTTGTGAATTTCTGGCTTCATATACCTCCCCTGTTTACTCTTCTTTATCATTGAAGGGACATCTAAAACGAGTCTTCCTTGTTTCTTTCAGAACCTCTCTTTGCCAGTCACAGTGATACACCCCTGTGATCCCAGAAGCTTGGGAGGCTTAGGTAGAAGGATAACAAGTTCAAAGCCAGTCTCAGCTCTTGAGTGAGCCTGTCTCAACATAAAAAAAATAAGATAGAGCTGGAGATGTAGCTCAGTGGTTAACTACCAACCGGTTCAATCCCGAGTATCCACCCCCCTCAAAAAAAAAAAAAAAAAAACAACTCCCTTTTTGTTGCTTTTTATTTTAATTTTAATTTTTTAAAATGGCATCTACTGGGGCTGGAGTGGTGGCTCCGGGTTCCTGGGCTTGATCGGCATGTGCAGTATGTGAGTTCTAACCCCAGCACCACGTACATAATGAAGTCTTGGAGCAATGAAAGCCACATGAAAAACTAAATAAAAAATTGTTTCTCTCTCTATCTCTCTCTCTTTCACTGTCCCTCTCTCTTTAAAAAAAATTGTCATATACCCTAATACTTTTGAAGTACTTATAGGTTTATGATGTTTGCAACATCTGCATTAGGTTAGGTGTATATAATATATATATTTGGTACTATGTGCTTTAATAAACTCCTACTCACTATGGTTTGACTCAATAACAGTGTATCTCACATAAATTTTGGTCAGTAGGCACGGGGCATGGAAAAGAAGTGCTTCTCCCTGTACCTATTCAGGGACTCAAGGTGTTTTAGTTAGCTTTTTGTTTGCTGTTACCAAAAGACTTGACAAGAGGAGAAAAAGTTTATTTTGGGACTCATAGTTTCAGAGTTCTGAGTCCATAGATGGCATATTCCATTTCTTGGGGCCTGAGATGAGGTAGAGCATCACGGCAGAAGAGTGTGGTAAAGGAAAGTGGCTTGGGATATGATGATCAGGACACAGGCAGAGAGCTCTGCTAACCAGGGACAAAATATAAAACCTAAGGCATGCCCCCAGGTACCCACCTCCTCCAGCCACACCCTACCTGTATGTAGTTACCTTCCAATTAAACTCTATTAGGGGATTAATGCACTGATTGGCTCAAGGCTCTCATAACCCAATCATTTCACCTCTTAATCTTCTTGCACTGTCTCACATATGAGCTTTTAGGGAGAACTAATATCTAAATCTTAACACAAGCTTTTCACCAACAACACAGAGCATCCAAGGTTTCCCAGCCAAAACATGGGAAAATTGGAGAACCCTATGGGAAGACTTAGAGGCCAAGCATGAAAGTTATGTAGTCACATCTTCCAAAATCTCACTGGCTTAAAGTCAACCTCATGGCCATCACTAACTGCAAGGGATTCTGGGAAACAGAGCTCTGTGGGAAAAGGAGTTTTGATGAGCAGGTGGGAGGTTTCTGTGATATTGTGTTAACCTTTTTACATAAATTATGCCTAGAATACTCTGAGCACCTCTTTTGTACATATAGATCTTTCATAAGGTCAGTAGATTTTTCTCATCTTATTCATTTTTTTATTATGACTTCTGCTACGACATTAGTTTTCTAGTGCTAAATAAGGAAGGCGGAACACTTTGTGGCTGAAAACAACCATATTTTTTTTTACCACCTATTTTCTTTGAGTTAGGAGCTCAAACATAGCTATTGGGTAGTCTCAAGAGTCTGGAATTAGTGTGAGCTAGACTTCACTGTCACATAAAGGATCCACTGGGGAAGACTGCTTCAGTGCTTCCTTGGGTTATTAGCAACCTCTACTTCCACGCATCCTTACTTCCAAGGGACCCAGGTTCTTGCTAAGAGTTGGCTGGAGGCTTCCTTCAACCATGACAGGCCACCCACAATTCCTGCCAATTCGGCTTTCCAAGTGTGTTTGCTTAAAATGACCTCAACCAGTAGCATCTCTAGACAGAGTGTTGTACAAGGAGTCTTATTAATGAAATAATGAATATAATATTGTATTATTTTTCATAATGTTTTTGTTTAGAAAGATGTCACTGTCCCTCCCACAA
This sequence comes from Aplodontia rufa, assembly GCA_004027875.1. NCBI lineage: Eukaryota > Metazoa > Chordata > Mammalia > Rodentia > Aplodontiidae > Aplodontia > Aplodontia rufa. The sequence continues at coordinate 29,302 of PVKS010006658.1, forward strand.
TTGAAGGAGGCCCATTATACCATGTGTGAATGAAAGAGACTCTAAATTCTGATTAATCTTGCACTTTAGACTTAATCTCAAGTACTATGGACTTACTAGACTTTCATGAAACTGTCTTCAGTTGTTCTTTTTGCCCCCTTTCCTGGGGGCCCAACTTAATCTATTTAGCAGATTTAACTAACGGCTTTATGAGCATGCTATCAATTTGGTCTTTCATGTTGTTGGGACTTAATTGTTCATTCTTGCTTCAATTTTTTTTCATAATTATTTCTTGTCCTTGATGATGAAAGAGTGTTGCATCTTTCTACCTTCCAAGGATATAAATTGTTGGTATTACCTCTTTTTCTGGTTGTTCTTGCTTGCAAACATGCCAGTGTCTTTTGAACTCATCCTTCTTGGAACTGTGCCAAGTGTACCTAATAGCAATTAAGGCATACTGATATAATTATAACAGCATCTTTGCTATTCTTTTGCCTAAACCTATAAAAAATGCAGTTTCCCTCCCAATTAACTGAGAAAATAGCATCATCCCATATTTTTCCATTGCATAACATTCTTAGAAAAAAAAGGAAATTTAATCCAATATAAGTCATTTTTTCCAATCTTCATTCACAATACCCTCATGGTTCAACACCAGGATTGAAGCCAATGTCACAAATTCTAGGTGGTGTTTTTATTACAGTTTGCCATATCTAAGTACATACTTTAACTTAGTCACTTTTGTAATATTGACAAGTGACCTCAAATCTCAAGGGCTGAGGACAGAAAAAAAAATGTGTTATCTTCTTATTATGTCAGTTGAAGGCTAGTGCTCAGTTGGCTCCTACTCAATTCATACTTTTTTCTGTGCCAAAATTATATCATCATCCATACTGAAGCTGCTTTTTCAGCAAAATTTTATTATAAAGGAAGACTTTGGAACACAGCTGAGTTGAAAAGAGCTATAGCTGAGCCATCATCCTCTTGCAGCTGACATGTAACATGTGTGAGAAATAACTCTTTGTTATTGTAAGCCAGGGGAATTTTGTTGCCATTTGTAACTATAGCAAAATTTACAAATAAAGAGTCTCTTAATAGATGTACATAGTAAGAAAGTAGCCAACAGAAAATAGGAAGGATAGTTAAGGATGAGTGGCATAAATTCATACATACTGCTGTTCAGAATTTAGTTTTCATATAACAGGAAAATAAATATATATATAGGTTCATGTGTGTACATGTATATATGCATGTATGTGTGTGTGTATATGCAGATGGTAGGGTGGAAGATGACAGGTAGGTAGATAGATGATAGATAGATGATAGATGATAGATAGATGATAGATGATAGATAGATGATAGATATAGATAGATGATAGATAGATAGATAGATAGATAGATAGATAGATAGATAGATAGATATTGATTATTCTGGTAGGGCACGGTGGTGCATGCCTATAATTCCAGTGACTCCAGAGGTTAAGGAAGCAGAATTGCAAGTTCAAAAGCAATCTCAGCAACTCAGTGAGACCCTATCTTAAAAAATAAAATGGGCTGGGGGGTCTGGCTCAGTGGTTAAGTGCCCCTGGGTTCAGTCCCTGGTACAAAACAATGGTCCACATGTAGCTTAAGACTTTTCTTCTAAATCTGTCTTTATTGATTATGTTGTTATTAGCAATTTCTTCCATATTTTGTTAATGTACTTATTTTTCATTTATATTGTCGTTGATACCTTTTGCTCTTTTTTACATCTTTGTGTATATATTTGAGGAAATTTATTGGAGGGTGAATAGAGAACTGTGAGCATGATTCCATATTATACCAGACATATTTTTCCAATGTTTGTAGACCATTATTTCTGTAAACAGGGCATTACAGATTTCCCCTAATGTGATTTGCTTACTCTGAAATAGAATCAACATCTTAGGAGCAAAGAGACACTAGTTCAGTCATAGTGTTGGTGGCCAACATCATCACTCTTCATTGAGGGGTACTCTGGAAGTAAGAGAAATCAACTCGAGGAGGGCAGATTAGAACCCCCCCCCCAAGAGTTGTCACAGTTCTTTCCTCTTCCCACATATTCCATTGATGGCAGAGAGGTGCTCTCCATCCCTGTGCCTTCTCCTCCACCAAAGACAGTATCATCCTGTGTGTCAGGGAAGATTTACAGCCTGTTGATTTCACACGTATTTCTTTTCCTTCCTCCAGAGCTCATGTGAGCAATAAAGAACAAGGCTCATGAGAAGTCATAACTCTTTTTGTCAGCTGTGTCACTTCGATTCAATACATCCACACAGCAGAAGACAGCAGTATCTGATGGGGGTACAGCTTCACAAACTCTCCCCATCCTCCTCCACTCTCTCACTTGCCGGGAGAACTAACAGGCACTTCGTCATATTCAAATTTCATCACAACAGAGGACATATTAACTGAGAGGTTGGGTCTTCTGCAAAATCGAACAGTGGCTTTCGTTGATTTATGGTCTCCTTTCAGGATCAACCTTTTTCTACAGGTTGAGGAACAGAGATAGACCAGCCTTTTAAAATTTCCTTTTTCTTGATAACTTGTTTCTATTTACCAGTCAGAACAAATGATGATTTTAGAAGATGAAGAGAGAAAATCACAAATCATTTTCTTCTTCTCCTAGCAGGTGTCTAGAAGAACCATTTATTGGGAGAGATGGGTATTTAATACTATATTTTTTCTAAGAAACAGGACACTTTCTAATAAACAGATGCTTCCTAGCTATTTTTATAAGGAAAAAAAATATTTCCCCTCTAACTGAAGGATGAAACATGTCAATATGATCTGGTATATATAAAGATTTGCAAGGTTAACCAAAATTGAAATAATGTCCTTAGTGCAGATGTCATTAAGTTTCAGGGGATATGAATTTTATAACAGTGTACTCAGAATTAAAATTTTAATTGAATTTAATGATAAATTTAGCTTAACAATATAAACATACTTTGAATTATTTTCCTTAATGTCTTTAGAGTAAGGTCAAGTGTGTCAATTACATTTGTAGTAATTGTTGGATTTTGAAAATTCACAAAAATATGTAAGGAAGATAAAAGGGCAAGGAGAAAGAGAAACTGAGGAAACTGTCAGGAAAGGAAAATGACTAAGAATTTCTGAATTTAAAGAAGTCCCATATTAATAAAGTTCACAGTGCAGAACAGGGCACATTGCAAGTGCTTTGTGTGTGCTAAATAAACACATGGAATCTCATCTCATCTGTACCTCTGAGTTGAATGGATAACAAAATTAAAACAAATAGCAAAATCTAATAGATCCTGGAAGCAGTATGCTCCCCTTCAATCTTGGACAGCAGTATCATTCACACTTTGGAAGGAGTTTCTAATGTTTCTCCCTTTTCACTTCGTCTTGACAGGTCCTATTGATGATGATGAATCATTTGTGCATCTCTTTCCCTTTTAGACCCTCATCACATGCTGACACTGGCACATTTTTTGCTGTCTTTTTTTATTTGGTGGCAATGAGTGATGCCCTTGGTGTTAGCACAATCACTGCTCTTTTGAAATATCAGATAAGATAATGAGACCCCATGAGTCATCAGTGAAGAGGAGAGAGGATCTAATGGGGTGAAAGCTCTGTCTCCAGAGATTCTCAGGAGTTAAACAAGCTGCTTAAAATTTCATTCAGTAATGACTCTGATTTCCCTGAGTTTCAATTGTGAGCTAAGAGTTTGGCACTTTGCAAGGCTTATATTAAAAGTAAGGTGTAAGTTACAAAGAAAGAAGCTAATTTGATCTTTATAAATGGAAATTGTCCACAAAGGGTATCTGGGAGGGTGGCAAAAACCATAGGGGAGTAGGCACATGATTTTGCCACCATTGGAAGAGCCGTCAAGACATTCATTCTCTCATCTTGCCAGTACATTGAGAAGCTTTTGCATAGCTCTACCCTATAAATTGCACAAATGAATAAAACCTATGGATAGCTGGCAGGCTTTCATAGTACAATCTTCATCCAATATCTACTGGCCTTAATTACTTTCAGTGGATTCTTGTTCTAACACACTAAAGCTAAGTAAGGGACATTGCTAATATCTGAAAATTTACTCAAGCCCTTACTCCACACTTGTTTCCAGATACCTTGGGATTTGTCTAATATGCATTGACCTTGAGCCATCTCACATGCAGTTTCCATCTGGGATTAATCCTGGGATGTAGGCTGGCAGAGTTAAAGTTAGCTTGGGTGGTAAGCACCAAAAGGACGTTTGTGGGAAATGAGGTCTGGAATCCAGGTGAAAGTTCAGAGGATTGCATTCATTTCACTTTTTCAGCTTATTGAGTATGTGACCTTGAACATCTGCTTATGTCTTGGAGCCTCAGTCATCTCATCTGTAAAGTGAGCATAAGAAGATGTTATAGATGTCCTCTCAGGATTGTTTATGGGATCAAATTAGATGAGAGTAAACATGAGAGGAATTGAATGGTTAATGTAAAGTAATATGTGTACAAGTATTAGTCTTCATAATATATTAATTTAGTCATCATTTATTGAATTTATGTAGTGGTACTTTGTGTAGTAAGAGTGAAAAGTACAAAAGTAGCTAGAGACCCAGTATCTTCTCTCAAGGATAAACACATAATCAATAGAAAAATACTCCAAAATCCTAAGCTTATCCTGGAAACTTCACTTCGGGTATCATAAATCATGGGAGGGCGATGCACTTTAACCACTCTTGTAAGCATGTCATGTTGGCACATGCCTATAATCTCAGTAGTTTAAGGCTGAGGCAGGAGGATCACAAATTCAAAACCAGCCTCAGTAACTTATGAGAAACTAAGAAATTTAGCAAGATTGTGTCTTAAAATAAAAATACAAAAAAAAAAAAAAAAAGGATGGGGATGTGACTCAGTGGAAAAGTACCCTTGGTTCAATCTCTGGTACCAAAACAAAAAATATATAAATAAAAAATTACACTTTCATGATATTTATATTCTTTTTTTTATATTTATATTCTTGATAGAATATGTGCTCTAAAAGAGTAACTACTTCCTCTTAAGTTGTCAATTCCCCCTTGTCATTTTCCTTTACAGGTGCTGACCCTGCCAGCAGAGTCATAATTGCCATCATTGCTACAGAGTGGGTACAGATGCACCTAGTTTCAGGTTTATCACTTTGTCCAAAATGCTGATTGCCCTTCTTTTCCAAAATACAAACAACTCTCACACCTAGAGTTGTCAGATTGCTCAATTCTTCCATTGACTCCCCGTGTAATTTACAATGAAATCCATGACATTTCCTGTGTCCATGTCTCAGGAGTATCATCTCTGCATTCTATCTATAAGTTGTTATTGCCACATATGCCACATTTGGTATGATTTTGAAATTAATGGAAAAAGGAAGTGGATTTGAATGGGCTCAGTTGTCTAGACTGCTTAATAACTAACTACATATATCCTTCTCTTTTGTTCTCTGACATCTAAATGGTCTTACTTGAATGTTGCCTTCCCTCTTATAGTCCACAGAAAGCATCTAATCCCATATCCAGTAGCTTCTAACTTAAAACAGGAATAGAGTGAACTTTGCACTTTAACCAACAAACAATTACTTAATTTACATGTGCATTTAAACTTTGCAGTAGTTACCAAAGACTGTTGGCAAGATTATCTCAATTTTACAGATGAGGTAACAGATTCAAAATATCAAGTAACTTGTTCAAGGCAAATCACAAGTCAAGGTTTAGAATTCACATTTGCAAGTCTCTAAAACCAATATTATTTAAATTGTCCCACCCTTCTCCCTTCTTCATATTTGAAAAATCATCACATGTCTCCAACCTTTCTCAAATAAATTCTAAAGATGGATGTGCAGGATACCAAACCTGCAGCATTCTTTATTTGAACACTGGAAATGAGCAACTTCCATCACATGTGGGACCAAAGTCTTCATGCTTCAAATAAACCTGCATCAAAGAAACTGGCTGGAAGAGGGAGGTCAGGGTTTTTGTTTTCCGCTAAAGGATTATGTTTAGATTTAACGTTGATGCATCAGTTAAGTGCTCACTTTGAAAATCGATACAACCCTGTGTGCTCTACTGGCTCAATACTTCTCAGTCAACATTAATAAAAAGCACTACCTAAACAACACAATGTATCTTTTTTATTACTTGTTGTCTTTGAATCCCCAGGCTTCATGACTATTAATCGATCGTAGTTATCCCTGCCACCCAGTAGCAAGGATGTAGTTCAGTTAAAAATTGGGTAAATTGAGGCAGGCTATCCAATGCATTGGAACATGCATGCATCCATCCATGTTCTCAAGGGAATATCTGTGTCTCTAAGTAATTGTTAACATGGTTTATGTAGCAATGAGCAGTACTCACCTCAAGCAGGAGAGTAATTTTTTCTTCCTTTTAAGATCATGATTGTAGCAGTGATAAACATGAGGAAGGACCATAAGTCTGCAAGCATATACTTTAATTATCTTCTATCCCAATAGGAAGCAAACTTCAACTACAATAGTGGCAACCACAGAAGGCTACACACAGAGTTCCCTCTATGAATGCAAGCTGATTTGTGTTTCTATTTAAGAAAATGAAAGGTCAGCACAAGGGTGGACTGCGTTCTCCAAAAAGTGTGAGTATAAAGAGAATAATAAAGACAGTATGATGGACAGTGTCCCTCATACAATATTTTGTGTGTTGGGGATTCAAAACCCATTCCTGCTATTACAGTTTCTAGTTTAGGACCCTCTTGGTTGTAAGCTGAATTTCCAATGTCATAAGGACTTCCAGGAGGGGAAATAAAATCAGACAAAGAACACTAACATATTAATAAAAACATTGGTTATATAGCAAATTGCAACTGATAAAATGCTTTCTTTTTTAACTCTGCATCTTCAAATCAGTGAAATGGCAAATCAATGCTTGTTCAGCACTTCTTATCAAGGTTCTATGTAGAAAGTTGGAAAACTCACAATTTTATCATTCTTTCTGGATCACAATACCTCTAAGAAGACCCATTTTACTTTTGATAGTTCTATTAGCCTGCTATCATATACTGAGTATGTACTAAAGGCCTGATATTTTGCTCTCATCTGACATATTTGATTTAGTATTTAAATTTGAAAACCTTGTGTTTACTTGGGATTTTCTTATCAATGTCTCCAGAATACAAACTCTGTTAGCACAGGGATCATATGCTTACAGGCACAATTTAATTTAATCTCCACACCAATTGTACTTGCTAAATTATCTTTATGGGAAAACTTTAGCTTAGGGCAGGGCAAGGCATATGCTGAATATCATGTGATCAATAAGTGATATATAAATCCAGATAAGGGCATTCTGAAGCCTATGTGTAAAGCCTCTAAATAAAGCAAATATTTAGCTCTGTATCCATTACAATGTTCTTGTTTGAAAGCAGTAGAAGCTGACTATGTTTTATATATATATATATAAAACATAGCAAGAAACTGAACTACTGGAATGATATAGGGATGGATATAAAAGAAAGTTGGAAAATCAGGTATTCCAATGATATCAAAGATGCAGAAACTGTTGGATGGAGTCTTTGGATACTACAACTTCTATGAATCTACTCCAAACATTTTCAGTGTTTTTATTACTATGGTCAAGTTTCAGACAAAAAGAAGATAATTACACTGTTTGGGCTGTCTTCCCATGTTTAAGTTGTGAGTGGGCATTGACCACGCTTGTTAATGCTTCCAAACTGTATCTACTGTGGTTTGGGTCTGATTTGCGTATCCTCCAAGAGTCCACTGTGATTGAAGACTTGGTCTACAGATGGCACTATTGGAAGGTGGTAGAATTGTTGGGAAGTGAGGCATGGTAGTAAGTCCTCAAGTCACTAGCAGCTTTCCCTTAAAAGTGATTTTGTAGGTTGGAGCAGTGGCTCAGCAGTTACAGTGCTTGCCCAGCATGTGGAAGTATGTGAGTTCAAACCCCAGCCATGTACACAACAAAGTGTCTGAGCAATGAAAGTCACCTGAAAAACTAACTAAAGATTGATTTTCTCTGCCTCTCTCTCTCTTAAAAAAAAAAAGTGATTTTGTAGTACTCAGTCTCTCTCTTGCTTCCTGTCTGGGGTGTGTCCACTCAATTCAACCTGCCTTTCTACCGTGATGTGGCAATGTCTACTGACCTCACCAAAAGTCAACAAATGGGTCTTGGTTTGTAATCAAGACCTAAACTTGTAAATTGAACCCCCAAAACTATAAGCTAAATTAACCTTCTTTTCTTTGTAAATACTTGCATCAGACATTTCATTATAGTAATTGATAACTAGCTAATACAGTATTCAATATTGGGATACAAGTGATATCTAAAGCAAAAATTAAGCCATTACTATAAAAGATGATGGCCACGATAGACAACAGAGCATCACATGATAGTTATAAAGTCCTCAGGGGAGGATCCCTGTTTAAAGACAACACAATTATATCAAGTTAGGATAAGAAGAGACAGATTTACACCTAGACAAAATTTATGGTAAGTTTTGGTCCTGAATCTTTATGCCATTTCAATTTAACACTATAACACAAATGTTTGTCTTTGCAAACATGTGTCTTTCTTCCTCCTCAGTTAATTCTCTAGTTTTGCCTTCTTATTTGTACATATATATTGTAGCAAGCATAACAATCTTAATGAATAGTTGAATTTTAATTTCATTTCTTTTTCAATTCTTATTTTGTCAAATTATTTCTTGATGATCTGATCTGTAAGGAGTTAATTAATTAACTTGGTAAAAAAATTTATTTGATCCCTATTCTTACAGAGTTTGTACTCTAGAGATAAAGAAACTCCAGTATATAATTTTAAATGTAATTACTAAATCAAACATATTACGTAGAGTTAAATTAATGACATCAGAGCATATCATTTTATCTTCCAGTAGTGTAAATATTAGAATTTTTTTCCTTTTCATGAATCAAACATTTTCATTTCTTTAATGGTCTACTAGATTAGTTACAATTCTCCTGAGAAAGCTAGTGGGATATATCTAATCTAAATTCAATCTATAGAGAAACAGGAGCACCATAGCTGACACTAAGAGAAGATACATATCCTTATTGAAGAAGAGAAGAGAGAAAACTTACGTTTCCTCCATGGTTTTGTTCTATTCAGGCCATCAACGGATGGGATGTTGCCCACCACATTGAGGATGGATGGATCTTCTTTATGTAGTCTATTGTTTCAACTGCTAACCTCTTCTAGTAAAACCAAGACATCCAACTAGATACATAAAATTAACCATAATAGCTACCTACTCATCTTAACAATAGCCTCTGCCGCAGGTAGAAATGTTATTGTATATGCTTTTGTAAGTGTGTGTGTGTGTGTGTGTGTGTGTGTGTGTCCTCATCTGATAAAGACCTTAGGGTGTAAAAACAGTTAGAAAGCTACAGGTATCTTCAGAGTCACATTTTATAATTGCATGTATTGTTAAGCAAGGGAATGTAACATGAAAATTTCTTTAACTGAACTATTGACATTTCACACAAGTTCAATGCATAAAATGGATCACCATCTCTTGTAAAATGTTTTGTTAACCTTTTGCCCCCAAAATGCTAAAATAATTCTACAAATTGGAAAATCATGGTATTGGATCAGGTTTCTTCTAAGGTTACTTCAAATTTCAGAATTCCACATTTAATTGTCATTGTTTAGGTAACAGGGGGGCTTAAACTAAATTCCAATGGGACCATATACACCTGAAAAATCCCTTAATCTTGTAAGGCAGGGCAATTAAATGCAGAGCACTGTCAATAAATAAATTAATCCATTTGTTCAGCAAAAATTTATTGAGTCCTGTTTGTTGTATAGTTTTACAGGACACACAGGGTGTGTGCAATCGCAAATGATACTGTGAGAGGGGAAATTCTGAAGGAGTTAAAACTATTCATTAGCCAATAACCACATACAGGGCATCAGGAGAGATTTATATTTCACTTAAATGTAAATACCATGTCTAGAAATGCTAGCTCCTGATTTGTTCCAGTGATTTTGATGAATGTTGCTAATTGTTTTATGACTCTTTTCTGTTGGAGGTTGCCCATAAGTCTTCATAAATGTCTTAGGGATGACATCCCCCTTCTTTTCTTTAAAAGGATGCTATAAAATGTGAAGATTAGACTGTATATTTTTATGTTGCTGGCTTGAAACTGATAACTAGTGAGGTAACAATATAAACAAAGCACTGTAATTTATTACATGAAAAAAGAATTAGAATTTCAAGCAAAGGTGACAGCATATCTTCAGAAAAAAATAATAAAAAAGAACTTTTCATCTTTTCAAGAATGAGACCATAGTCACAGTGTTCAGTAGTTTTGCAGTTGTTCTAAAAAGGCCTTAGGTAAGATAGAAAAGATTTATTTTCCCTATAACTTTCAATGAAAACTTTTGCATAAGCAGTATCATTTTATTCTTGAAAAAAATTACATATTCATCCCATTTCTAACTTCTTATAATTAACACTTGCTTACTAACTAGGGTAACAATAAATAAACTGCTAAAAAATATTGGGCTGTATTTATTTATTAGATAGGACTGCTGTGTATGTTAGCTTCAGAACAGTTAAGGAGTCCTAGGGTGTTAGATTGTAGCCATTCTCCCCATGTTAAATCATACTTGGCTCTGATATGAATTTAAGATGTTGGGCAGATGTGATCAAATATGCTTCAATGAGAGGGGATCATGAAACTCTTAAGTCATTTATACTTCTAAATGTCAAGTAACTAAATTGATATTTCCATCTGCTTGAAGCCTTACTGGGGAGAAGGGGAAATGAGGAATGGAAATTCTAATTTTCTTTCAAAATGACTTCAGTGTGTTATCATGCCAGGGACATCTATTTTTTGATGTTTCAAGTTTAGTAGAGAGGGATGGATAACTTCAGTAGCTCATTTACATTTTATTTCTTTGAAATGACAAATAATTGTGTGCATTCTCCACACCCATGATTGAAAGCCATTGGGTTGTTCTTTAAAGGCGGACGTGAGGAAAACTTGGGTTAAAAATGGCAACCATTCTGCCACTGTTGCGAATCTGTTACACACACTTGCCTTCTTTCTTTTTTCTCATTATCACAACTGAGCCCTCTTTTCCTCTTGATTCTGCTCTCCCTGCCAGCATGACCTCAATTTTCCTTCCTCCGTATGAGTTCTGCTCTCTATTAACCATTCTTTAAACTTATGCAACAAATGGTTTAGAAATAGAGATGTGTAGGACTTTATAGCCCTTAAAGAACTGAAAACCAAATAGCCCAAGCCATCAATGTTGATTTCTAAGAAAGTACTCACAGGTCATGCTTTCTCAGTAATTGCCATAAGTCAAATACTATTTACATATTAAGATATGTGTTAACTCTTTTTTCCTCAATGTTGAGGTATTAACATTACTATTAAAGATATTATCATTTCTTTTTCATAGATGAAAAAAATAAGACATGGAGTGGCTAAAAATATTTTATGAGATAATAGAATTAGTCTGTAGCAAAGGAGGAGTTGGAACCTAGATGTTCTAGCAAGTGTTTTCTGTGTTACTTTACTATTACTGCTATAACATATTACAACAAACTTAGTAGCTTAATAGCTTAACTGGTACAAATGCATTATCTTATAATTCTGGGGACTGGGAATCTGAAGTGGATTCTACTGGTCTGTGATCCAAGTGTTGCTAAGGCTGTGATCCTTCTCAAGTCTCTGGTAGAAAGTACATTTCCTCCTTCTTCTCAGCTCCTGGAGGCTGCTTGCTTTCTTTGCTCCTGGTCCTTCTTCCATCTTCAAAGCCCACAATACTAGGCCAAGGACTTCTTTCTCCTTCTCTCTTCCACTTTTAATGGTCCTTGCAATTATATTGAGTCTGCGCATGTAATCTGGCATACTTATATTATAGATAGCACATTAGAACCTTAATCCATTAACAATGTTAATTATCCTTTGTCATAAAATATAACATATTTGCAGGTTCCAGAGAGTAGGACATGAATACTTTTGAGTGACCATTATTCTACCAACCACAGCTTTGACATTTTACCATATTTCTTCCCTAAATATTAGCTTAATAGTATTAGTGGCTTTTTGTAGACAAGGTTAGGTTTCATTTAAACATTTCACTTGGTCCTCACAGGAGGGAAGCAGCTCTCTCTCCTATTAGCAGGTAAGAAAATGGACTCAGAGAATTGTGTCCTTTAAGCAAATTAACATTACATCAGAGATGGGTTTTGATTCCTGATCCATTCACCTCAAAACTTATGTTCTTTGGTACACTGTGGAATTTTTATTAACTTCTTCTCTTAGGAGTTTTAATTAATACAAGCATTGGAGAATCAATAAATTCCACTTCTTACTTTTGCATATATCAGAGTTTATAAAATGTAAGATCCTATTTCTTGCTTCAGTCTGCATAGTTACCTGAAATTAATATGACATATTCTAATATAATGCCTAGAATTTTAAAAGGTTCTGGATATTTTATTTTTGTTTTTCCATTAATATGCAGGGATCTACCCAATGTCAGGGGCACTGTTAAAGTCCTTAATGATCACGATGCAGTAATGAAGAAATAGCTCTGGAGGCCTGCATACATTATGCCATCTCCGTACTTACATATCTTTTTCAGGTTTCACATGTCCTTGTCTGTAAATCAGGTGTGATAGCCTCTAGCCTGATGAGTTGTGAAAAGTATAGATGTTATATTTAAAGGAAATTGTCTCACAAAAATTAGACCTTTAATAAAGATAGCAATTATTGTTATTGAAAATATATATTTGGTATCTTGGGTTTTTGTTGAATGAATCTATGTCCCAAAAAAGTATAGTAATAGGGGCTGGAGTGGTGACTCTGTGGTTACAATGCTTGCAGCACTTGCCTGGCATGTGCGAGGACATGGGTTCGAAACCCAGCACCACATGCACAATGAAGTTTCAGAGCAATGAAAGCTACATGAAAAACTAAATAAAATAGATTCTCTCATTTTCTCTCTCTCACCGTCCCCTCTCACTCTTAAAATTAAGTACAATAATAATAATCTAAAATTTTGGAAGGATTAAATATTTTTGGCTTAATTCTTGATGAATAATTACTATGGAGAAGACTATGGGGAATCCAGGTGGCTCATGGAAGGGACTATTTTATTCCAGGGTCTCTGATAGTAGCAGAGAATTGTCTCCAAGGAGATCTGTGGATCAGTCCATGCAGATTTCTGTCTGAAATTCAACCCCACAGAATTATGAAGCCCCATGTGAAATTTATTCTCTACCAATGTCTAGTGACTTATTTGATCTCTTTCCTGCTTTTACCCTCATACATTGTTGATTTTAATTGGTTTGAGATGCAACAATTGTGTATGGATCACTGGAAGAAAAGAAAAAAAAAATACCTAGAAGCACTTACTCAACCATGACATGTCACTGACTGTATGATGAAACTTTTAGGATTAATGGAATGCAATATTGTATGTTTTAATTTTTTTTCTTGTGGTATGTCTCCTGACACTATGAGGTAAGCTCCATTAGGGTAAATACTTCTTTATCGTTTTATACAAATATTTCCCCTACATCTAATCATTGCCTGGAACACAGCTGATTCTTAATAAACGCTTGTTGGATAAATACATGAGGATGATTCCCAGGCGTATTAGTCATAATCTTGCCCTCTAAGAGATTCCTGTATAGTAACAGAAACAACAAAATAGCATCCAGGAAATAAAATTTCCTTGCTCTTTGTCAATTTCATGAAGCAACTTGGCATACATTATCTCTTTGGCTGATTACTCATATGGAAACTGGATGTAGAGACACAAAATACCTTGCACTTGACCTGCCTATGTTCAGACAAGGAAACAACTTTGATTGGAATGCAATCTTTCTTTCCTTTACTGTAAGATGTTGCCAAGTCTTCTATGAAAGATATAAACCAAAATAACTGTTTTGGTGAATTGAATGCCTACTGTTTTGAATGATCTTGGTCAGTCTGCCCAAATAGACTGCTATTGGTGAGTTTAGGGCTGTGGCTGACTATAATCAGATGTTACAGAAGTGTTGAATTTTGTTCTTAACATGCCACATATGAGTCAGTCAGAGAATCAATGAGATATGATGGCCACGAAAATCATTATATGACCAAAGTAATAAATTAAGTCAAATCAGGCATAGGGAAGGAAATATAGTCAATATAGTGGAAGTAAATTGGAAATTAAAAGACATAAAAATAATTAGGCAGATAGCTGATAGATAATAATATTTAGAGTAGACATACATAGATATATACTGTGGTCTTATAAAGCATACATAAAGTATTTTATGCTTAAATATATTTTAAGGATTTTGTAAAAATATAAATGAAGTCTATAAAATTTATTTGAAAGTTAAGGTACCTACAACCTCTTTCCTACCACCTCTCAGTAGTAATGATAATCATTAACATTTGGTTGGCATACTTTTACACATATATTCAAAACAATCTCACACTGTTATACAACTGTCATTAACAAAATGGTGTCACATTATACACAAATTTTCATAAGTTGTGTTATTTAATCATATATCATAGATGTTCTTCTATGAAAATAAATATAAATCAAGTTAATTTTTAAAATCTATGTGCTTTGATAAATTTAACTACACTATGTTATTTCAAATGTCTGTTTTTTTATCACTGGGTTTGAAATACAAATGTTGCATAAATATTTGTTTAACATATTTTCCTTGTTCCCATTCTCTCTATGGTTTCCTTGTGAAGGTCTTTTTAAAGAAATATATATCGTTAAATTACAACATGATGCTTTGATATAAAATACATAGTGAAATAATTAGTACAATGAAGCAAATTAACATATCCACCTAAAATCTATTCTATTAATAAATTTCTGGTATATAATACAATATTATTAACCACAGCTCTCATGCTATACATTGGATTTCTAGACTTATTCACCATATGCAACTGAAACTTTGCACCTTTGGGTCCACAGCACCTCCTGTGAAGACTTCTAAGTTGTTGCATTGTATATACAAGTTCTGAGATGAGAAATGAAGAACATTAAGGCATGAAAATTGTGTCTGTGTTTTTTAAAGCTATTTTGACATATTTGTTTGTTTTATTATTGATAAAACTCACTTCAAAAATGTTGAATAATAAAACCTTGGAGTTGAGAATTTCTGCAATGTTACGCCATCTGATCTCCCACTTCTTGTATCCCTTCTATGTAGACTTCAGGCCTTCCCTAAGCTTCTTTCTCTGCCTAAGATGATAGTTGCCCTCTTCATCTAAATCTCTTTACCTTTCCGAATTATTGAGTAGCATCACATTCAGGAACATTTCTCTGGCTTAAGATGCTCTCAAAACATTTTATGTTTAATTAAGACATTTTACATATGTTATTGTGATTTTGGAAGTGTTTTTCTATTTTTCTCTGCTAGATTATGAGCTTCCTCATGGGAATCAAATCTGTTTTTCTCACCAACTTCTGTGCATTCAGTGTAATGGGGCAGTGCCTTTGGAAAATTGTCTTTGGCCAAGTTCCATTCCCAAAGCATTTTGCAAAAATTATACCTAAAGGGTTCTAAATAATCTTTATTTATATTCACAGAACCCAGAACACATGATGACTTCATAACACACTTCCTTAGTAACATACAAAACCTAGTGTCAGGAGATCAAGGTCCATGGCAATGCTGTGGCCAGAGAGGGAAGAAAGGAGATGCATGCCCTGAATGAGGAATACCCTGCTTAGCAGGCAGCCTCCATTCCCAAAGCCCTGCTGCATCTCCTCTCTCCCTCTAAAAACCCTTGGCACCTATGAGTTCCCCACAATGGAGCTTTGAGATTCACAACCTCTCTATCTTCTTAAGATTGCCAGTCCTCAAATAAAACTGATCCCTTCCTACCAACTCTTGGCTCCTGAATATTGACCTTTGGACTATGGACATTGCCCATACCTGATAACACCAGTGTCTGATAGGATGTCTAGACAAATATCAGCACATTTTTTAACTGAATAACTAAATTCATTAACACACATATTTATTTCTTTTATCCCTTTTTTTTTTTTTTTTAGCTAGTTCCTGATTCTGGTATTTTAGTGGACGTAAATACTTGGGTCAGCAATTCTGGTTGGAAGAATAGCACTTTACTTTGGGTTGGCTAAATCAATTAGGTATATGTGTTGTAGAAGAGGAGAGAGGTGGTTATTTTTGAAGGGCAGCTCATTTTTTTCAGCTATCATTGGAGAGACGTAATCCAGTCTTCATTCTGTTTGAATAGTGAAATTGTTCATCTCATATCTGCAGTATCTTTCTCTCATTGGAGAATTGGCTTAAGGAGAAAACTCTACAACAATAAAGAGAGTGCCATAAAGAGCCATTGATTTGCAATCACAGCCGTCCATTTCCTATGCTAATGGATTCGCCACTTGTTCAGGTCCTCTTGGGATTCACCTTCCTATCACACAGCATGGCAATCCAATCTATCTGCACCTCTGTCACCAGGTTGTAGCTTCCAGGATAATTTTGCACCTTTCACTCAAATGAGTGCCAGCAGGGCTAACACAAACATCTCATCAGTGTTTTCTCCAGATTAGTTGTGATGCTGAAAACATTCACAAGGGACAAGCTGTAGTTCCATTTATAGGGGAAACACGAACTTTTCCCATCCATTTAACTCAACATAATCCATAGCAATAATTATTTCTGAACTATGCAAATGGTCGAACAACCTGAGAAACCACCTAATTCTGCCTTAGTGGAACTGATGCCCCAAAAGCTGAGAGGCTGTAGTCTTCTTGTGAGAAATTGGGTGAGACAGGCTGAAATGCAGATCTCATGTTATTGCCACTTTACACGAAATCCATCCTTCATTCTCTGTTACAGCTGATACTGGAGGTTTATATAACTGGGTGGTGTGCAGTCAGGAAGTTCAATGGTTAGGGCAGCTTTTAATAAGAAGCCATTCTTCTTTTTCCATTTCCAAAAGCAACTGTAACCTGGCATTAAATATAGAAGTCCTGAAATAATGCCACACAGGCTAGAATTCAGGACTTATCTCCTGCTAATTAGAAAGATTGGACAAGACAAGTTGCTTATTTTCTCTCAGTGCCTCAGTGTCCTCAGTAATGAGATGTGGTAGTCATGAAATCTCTTATGATCCTTGAGAAGAGTTAAAGTAATTCCTTAGAACAGTGATTGGCACATATTTCAGAGTAAATCTCACTTGTGCCAAGCACAGGAATGTATAGGAATGGGATGAGAACTGCTGATTTGCAATCTCCTCCTTCTCATTTGGAATTGAAGTCAGATCCTCACTGTGCTAGGCTCTTCTCAGGGCCTCAATTCTTTCCTTTGTTTCAGTGAAATCTTGGGTCCTATGGTTCAATTTGAGCTATGAAGAAATAATGACAGAATGAGATAGAGGATAAGATCATGAACTTGAAGTCAGTCATACTATATTTTGGGAAGACTGGATTTAGACCACGTTTGCCTTTTCTGCTTTCAGAATCTCAACTAGAGCCACTACCTAAGGCCAACAGTGTCTAATAAATCAACATGACTTCCAAAGTACTACAGAGGATCAAGGAACCTGCTTTAGAGAAAAGGCATTGTGTACGTATATATGTGTGTATATTCACGAAGTAAATGTAAACTCTTGTTTCTGTCTCTCTTTCTCTGTCCTTCCTTCCCTTGCTTCTTTCTTTTACGATGCCCTCTCTCTTCTTCCACCCTCCACCAAAAAATTGTCTGAAGTTGATATTCTAACTGTATCCTTAACACCTCTTCCAGGGTAAAGTGAAGTGAATGGATTTATTTTATTTTATTTTATTTTTTTGCTCTATTTTCTTCCAATGGGAAAAAAAAACAACTTTGTCTTATCAGTTTATTAACTATAGTTTTCAGATTAACAATTTATTATGAAAAGTTATCATTCAAAATTGAGCCTATATAAGTTTTGTAGGCTAACAAAATATTTATTATTAATGAGAAGTAAAAAGCAGTGTTATTAAATGTAACAATTTTCCCCAAATATCAGGTTTTTAAAGTGGACCTTTATAATTTTAGTGGTCTGGAAAGAAAATGTAAATAATTCTGGGCTTTTTATCTGGGAATCGGAATATTAGATAGGATTATGTAATATACTTGCAGTGATGGGAAGTATGTTTGGTAGATACAAATAGAAATACAAATGGAATTCTTTTAATCACTTTAAAAGAGAATGTATGTAGTATTAAACTAGCCATTTGGTTCTGTCGAGTGCTATTCTGCAGTCCCCCAGCTGTGACAACCTCTGACTCTTACAAATGTAGGTGTTTCTGCTTTAAATAGGCATGTGCCTGAGCAGGCAGGACAGGGTGAAACACATTGATTAAAGTGCCTGGCATCTATTAATAGAATTGCAGATGGAGACAGGAGTGTTTTAATTCAATTATGCCTCAAGACCTAAGGAAATGACTTGTATTGATTCTCCCAACTGGCACTTTAGGCTTTCACAAACGGAAACAAAAATGTCTCCTTTTTTTGTGTGTTTTCACTGCTGGATTCTTTCATGATTACTGTTTATTGAATGCCTGCTGCAGGTCAGGTAATTCACTTTCATTCTAATAATAGTAGGCAATATTTCAATTGTAATAGCATAGATAACAATAGACGACCATGTAAGTGATATGCTGCTAATAGTATAGGTAATATTTTCTCCATTCTGCAAATAGAATGGAAGAGGTAATTAATGATTAACCTCCTCAATATTTCAAGACTGAAAATTGTGGGGTATATATAATAGCAAGCCCCAACCTAAGACTATTTGAAGACTTCAAGAGAATGCCCTGTGGCAGTGGAAATTTTTAACACTAATTCAATTATGTCAGATTCAGGATTGCTATCATGAATACGTTGCAGGCCTCCAATGACATTATCATCACTCCAAAGGAATGTGTCATTACAATAGGACCTCTACATTATCACTCTGAGTGATGACAAGATAAAGAAAATAAATGCTGCATATGATACTTGTCATTATAGTAAATAAATTAGGGAATCACAGTAATTATTTTGGAGTTTGATATTTTGCTTTGCAAAAATGTAGAAATCCAATAAAAGTAATTCAATTTGTGCATATTAAAATTAAGAAGACTTTGAGGTGGCCCTATAGTCCAGTGGTTCAAAACCTAGTGGAGCATGATACTTCCTTTTTAATGTCAATCAAGTTACTTAACAGGATTTACACTTTGATTGCATGGTCCTGTGAAAGTGTAAATTAGGGGTAATCAACCTAATCCAAGCATTCACGGAAGATGTTGTAGAGGTGTAATTGAAATGAAATTTAAAAAATTAGGAAAATATGACCAGTCAAAGGGAAGGTGGAGATGAACAAGACAATTTCAGCCAGGTGAACAAGGCTCCCTTGATAATAATAGGACATATTCAACAACATGAAAAATACCAAATGTCTAATGTAAGGACCCACAATGTGATGTGAAAGAGGTGTCTCTGTGCCTGAACACACCTGGCATGCGGACCAGGTAAAGGATTTAAAGGTTAATCCTAAATGCAATGGAAAGCTTTTGAAGTATTTTAAGAAAGGAAGGATGGGATCCAATTTGCTTTTCACAAATATCCATGTAGTTAAGGTATTCGAAATGGATTGAGGGAGGTTAATAATGACTGCATGGCAGGCACATGTAGTAATTGTAAGAGGTAAGACATATTTCAATGACCCTGATGAAACAACTGAAGTTTTTAACAATTTGGAAATATAACTTAGTGGACTCAAATGTGACCATTGTAAATGTTGTGACAATACAGCCACTTCTTCTATATAGAACATACCTCCGGCTCCCAAGTTTTCTTTTGGGGCTTTATAAACAAGCCTCCACATCCTGTGTGAGGCAGCCACCTCTTCTTTTTCCAACACTATAGACTAGTTTTGCCTGATCTAGAATCTCATGTGTGAAATTACGCTGTATGGAATCATTTGTATTTCCCTGCTCAGAAAAAACATTTTTGAATAACTATCATGTTTCTGCCTGTATCCACAATTTGTTATTTTTCATTTTTGTGTGTAAATAGCATTACATGATATTCATAAAGCACTATTTTGTTATTCATTTGCCTGATTGTGGACATTAGGCTTGTTTTCAGTTTAGGTCTATGCTAGCTAAGGTCACTGTGAACATTTGGATATGATTTGTTTTATGAACATATGTTGTCATTTAAGTAAATATTTGAAAGTAGAACTCCTAGATTCTGAGTTAGTATATTCTGTACATTGGTGCTTGTATATATTTAACTTTATTTTAAAAAGCATTTTTATTCCCACTAGCCCTTTGTGAGCATTACAATTTTTCAATATACCTCGAACAATTAGGTTTGTTGTTCTTTTAAAATTCTAGTCATTTCATTGGATGTGCAGTTTATTTAATTGTGGTTTTAGCATGAATTTCTCTGACGACTAATGATGGTTTTTACATTTTTACATGCGTTAGCTGGTCTTTTTTAGAGATTCATTCATTCTGTTTACCATGTTTACTAATTCAATTTTTGCCGTCATTCTTTTGGGGTGTAGGAGTTCTTTATATTTGGATAAAACTCAGTGTTAGATACATGAATTGAATATATTTTATCCCCAATCCATGCCATGCCTTTGTTTGCTTGAAGTTTTTATTTTAAAAACATATGTTGATTTTGATAAAGTCCATTTCACAAAATTTTTCTGGGGGGAATTGTGTTGTTTTTACCATAAGACATTGTTGCATACCTTAAAGATTCTGACAGCTTTTTCTCCATCCTCTTTAAGAAATTTTAAAATTTTACCTCATTCATTTAGGTCTGTAATCCTTCTTGGTTTCATTTTGTGAATAGTGTGAAGTAGGTGTTGAGGATACATTTTTATATATAAATATGTAACTTTTAAACACAATGTGTTGTTGATAATATAATAATGAATTTACAATAGCGTTTTTTTCAAAAATTATCTGATCAAATGAATGTGGGTCTCTTTGCTTT
Organism: Aplodontia rufa; assembly: GCA_004027875.1. Taxonomy (NCBI): domain Eukaryota; kingdom Metazoa; phylum Chordata; class Mammalia; order Rodentia; family Aplodontiidae; genus Aplodontia; species Aplodontia rufa. Next base: position 50,268 of record PVKS010006658.1, read on the forward strand.
GTGTATATGTCTTTATCTTTAATTAATATATAATATTCATAGTGATTTGTGGCTATAGTGTTGTAATTCAATACATGTGGACAACCTGTAATGGTCAAATTGGGGCAATTAGCATTTCCATCTTCTTGCTTCTATTTATTGTGCAACATAAAATCTCTTCCTCTAATTATTTTAAAATATGTAATGAATTGCTATAGATTATATTTGTCCTATTTCTGAATTATTTTCTTTATCAATGTTATTTAAATGTCCTTATGACAAACCCATATCATGTTAATTGCTGTATTTCAAGTAGGTTATGTTTTTCATTATTTTTATTTTTTCCATGTAGAGTGTAGAACAAACTTTGCTACTTAAATAAATAAAAGCTTGCAAAAATATTGATTGTGGTTGGACTAAATCTACAGATTGGTCTTGAAAGTATTGACATATCAATAAAATTGTGTCTTAAAATCCATGAACGTGCATGTTTGTCTCTGCTTATTATAGATCACCTTTAATCATTCTCAGAAATGTTTTTAACATAAAATATATACATCTTGCAAATGTTTTCTTAAATTTATCAGTATTTCATGTAACCAGATATTAACATAAGTGATAACTATTTTATTTAGAAATAATTTACATAGAGAACAACTCGCACTTTTATTGTATAATTCTATGAATTCAGACAAAACCATACTGTAATAAAATAGACATAAATAGCAAACAGTGTAATAACTTGTTCATTCCAAATAGTTCCACAGATTCTGGGACCAAGTGTTCTGTTTTCTTCACCAGGAAGCTTGCCTTTTCCACCAATGTCATACAGTGAAATGAAGTGATATGTAGTCTTTTAATTTTGGCTTCTTTTTCTTAGCAGGATACCCTCGAGATTCATGCATGTTAAGTATCTCCTGAGTTCACATCTTTTTATTATTATGCGGTGCTATTTTCTGGGTGTAAATATCTCCAATGTCCCAGACTAAACTGAGGTTCTAATCTCAGAGTGGTAAGCATCCTTCCATAATGGAAAATTCAAAGGAGTGGAGCATGTGTGTAGTGTGCAGTTCACAGGATGCTTCTTCTTTACAGCAGATAGCCCAGTCCTTAGTTGTGGGATCTATGACCCATCCCCTTGTGGGGAAGTTGTTTATCCTGGCAGATGCTCTTGAGCTTATGTGTTAACCTGTGTTCAGTTTATATCTGCCTGTCCATCACTCTGGCACTGAGAGTCCAGTGAAATTTTGGCTTGAGGCAACCCTTGCTTTTTCAGATACCAAATTCAACATACTATTGTAATAGTGAACAAGTTCAAAAATGTATTACTTATGGATTTGAGCAGGGAGGGTACACTGAGTAATCAGGAAGTCCTCCACTATAAGATCAACAACAGCAGGAGTAGAGAGTATGGCAGAGAAGAGAGAGAGGGAGAGAGAGAATAAGAGAGTGAGAGAATAAGGGTGGGTGGTAGAGAGCGGTAAGAGAATAGAGTGTGGAGCACTTGAAATTCACTGAATGGTTAATTCTAAGGGGGTAGTGGGAAAACGAGGAGACCCATCTGCTAAGTGTAAAAGGCACCAATAAGTCCACATCTCTGGCCACCTGCTTGGGCCAATTGGGTGTGATGGTCAATGCTAATGCCTCTGCAGCAACCTTAGAAGTGTCATTCTGGGGGCTGGAGCAGCGGCTTGCCCAGCCTGTGCGAGTACACAAGTTCAAATCCCAGCACCCTTGTGCACAGTGGAGTCTTGGAGCAATGAAAGCCACATGAAAAACCAAATAAAAATTATTTATCTCTTTCTCTCTCTCTGTCCCTCTTTCTTAAAAAAAAAAAGAAAAAAGGAAAGAAGTGTCATTCTGTTTACAATATACCGCAGTATTTTTATATATTTTCCAGTTAAGCAATATTTGATAAGTTTCTAGGTTTTTAAATTGTATATAAAACCTCCAACATTCTCATAAAAGTGTTTGTGTGAATATGTATTTTCATTATTCTCAGGCAAATATTTGGGACTAAGCTTTTTGGTTGTTTGGTGCTATTATATGTAACTTTATGAGAAAATCCCAAATTGTTTTCAAAGGAGCACTAACTTCTTGCCTTCCCAACAGTACTGCGCGAGAGTCTCAGGTGATCTTTCCATCACAGCATTTTAACAAGTATCTCCAGTATCGTTTTGTATAGTGGTATTTAAGTGTGTTTTTCAAGTTTCATGTCCCTAAAGACAAATGATATTAAGCATCTTTCCATGCCCATATTTGCCTTATAAAGACCTTGTTTTGACAAAGCATCTTTTCAAAGTTTGCCCACTGTACATCAGATTATTTTTTTTATCATTGAATTTTGAAATCATACATGAGTTTGCACAAATAGTTATTTACATGTTGCACACAGGCTTTTAATCAGCTATGTGTCTTCCAAATACTTCCTCTCAGTCTGTGATTTTCTTTTTCATCTGTATTTTCCTACATGTATTTATTTATCTTGGCATAGGTAATTTTGATGAAATCTACTTTATTAATTTTTTGTGGATTATCCTTTTGTGGCCTACATAATAAATATTTCCTTAACCCATACGGAAAAATATTGTCTATTAAGCATTATTCTAGAAATTTTAAGTTTTAATTTTGTATTTGCGTCCATGTTACACTTTGAGTCATATGCTGTGAGATTTGGTATACATATTGGGAGCTTATTATCCAAATACCTCTAGTGAGGCAGATTGTTCTTCTCTCAAAGAATTCCTCAGTACATTTATCTAAGTAAGATAGAAATCTCTTTGAGTATCTAACAAGGAGTACATATGTATGTGTGTACGTACATTTTTCTTGGTTATTTATTCTGTTCCATGATCAATTAGTCTAAACTTACACTAACACCACATCTCCTGGATTATTGCTCTTTCAGTTGCTTTATGGGTAGTCCTGTGGCGCAGGTAGTGCACCTTCCTCTACAAAACTTAAAATCACATTGCTGATATATTAAAATATTTTTTAAAAACTTCTGCTATGCTATTTTATTGGGATGAAGTGAATCTTTAAATTGATTTGGAGAGAGCTGACATTAAAATCAGATTGGCCCTCTCAAGACAGTGGAGCTCACCATTTATTTAAATCTCTGATTTCTTCCATCAACATTTTGCCGTTTTCAGCAAAACTTTGTGTGTTTTATTGAATCTTTATCTAACCTTTTTTTGTCTTTTATGCTACTTTAATTGTTATTTTTATTTGCGCTATAGAAGTAAAATATATTCACTATGTTATTAACTATATGCTCTGCATACTTATTAGACTACTGTATTTTTTGTTGCTATTTTAGATTCTTTCAGTTCATCTGGTAAGATCCAGGAAAGAACAGTGAATTTGAAGCAAGGTCAATAGCATTTAATCAAAATTGAAAGACAAAGAAAACGAGTAAAGGAAAAAAAAACAAGCACTGACAGCTGTGGGATGACAGGAAATAAAGAAATGTGTGTAATAGGAATTGCAGAATGAGAATAGAGAAAACATGAAAAAATATATTTGAAAAGCAAACAGATGAAACATTTCCAAAAATTAATGAAAGGCATTTCACTACAAATCAGAAAGTCAACAAAACTAAAGCAGAAATAAATAACAACCAGAACAACAAAAATGCACATCTAGACACATACATTTAAAATAGGGAAAGCAAACATATATGAAAAGTCCTGGAAAAAAAATTGCAGACAAAAAAAAATACTACATAGTGAGAAACAAAGGTAAGTATTCCAAGAAACTTACCCTCCAAAGATATGTTAGCCAAGACAATGTGCTGGCCTCTTGGAAGTTTTGAAAGAAAACTAGAAGTGCACATAAAAATTCTGTATAAGAGTCATACAAAATGAACTTTTAGGCAAAAGCATTGTTAGAAACATTTGTAGTTACATCATGGAAATGAAAGATGAATTTCTCTGGGAGTTCATAACAACTTTATAAATACAGCCTATAAATAGAAGCATAGAATAAAATAACAAAAGTAATAATTAGATTTAAGCACATTTATGATCACTCAATCATTGAAAAAGCAAATATATCAGCAAGATAGATGTACATAAAACGACTCAAGTATGCACTTAAAATAATGGACATGGGGCACAAAGAGAACTGAACACAACTGCGAATTACAGTTTTCAGGGAATATATGGAACTTCATTTGCGACAGATTCTTTTTATTCTTTGATTTTTAGTATAGATATTTATTGACTACTGTTTTGATTTATGTGAGGTATAACTCAAAGCTCATGTGTGAAAAAATGCAAGAAGGCTTAGGGATGAAATGGTTGGATTACTAAGTCTTCACCCAGTCCCTGAATTAATTGCCCAGTATGATTAACTGGGTGGTTAGTGAAGGCAGGTAGGTGTGGCTGGAGGAGGTGGGTCATTGGGTGATGATTTTGGGGTATATTTTTTTTGTATTTGTCAAGTGGAGCTCTCTCTCTGCTTCCTGATTGCAATGCCCTGAGCCATTTTTCTCCACCAAACTCTCTCTCCATGATGTTCTGCCTCATCTTAACCCCGAGGAAAAGAGCCTGCTGTCTATTGGCTGGGACCACTGAAACCATGAACACCCAAATGAACTTTTCTTGCTCTGAAGTTGTTCTTATCAGATATTTTGGTCACAGCCTCCAAAAAAATGACTGAAACAACTAACATGTGCTGCTTTGCTGTGTGTATAAATTCAGTCACGTTCAGCCATGGTGAACATCATTTCCCCAATTTTCATTTCTCCTTTTTCTTTTGTTTCTTCTTCTGATACTAGAGATTGAAGCAAGGGTGCTTTAACACAGAATTACATCACAAGTCCTTTACTTTAGTTTTTAATTTGACACATAATTTGTTGAAGGTCTCACTTGTGGAGGTTGGCCTTGATCTTGCAATCTTCCAGTTCCAGCCTCCCAAGTTGCTGGTTTTGCAGGCATGTGCCACCACACCCAGCAGCACTTCTTTCTTTCTCTATCTTTCTTTCCCTCTCTCTCTTTGTTTTTCTTTCTTTCTTTCATTGTCTTTCTTCCCTCCCTCCCTCCCTCCCTTCCTTCCTTCCTTTTTTTGTAGTAAAGCCTTTAAAAAACTTTCTTCTAGTTTTCTTTTTTTTTTTTCTTGAAGTACACAACACCTTGTCATTACTTATGGTCACTCTTCAATCCATGGGGCTCCAGGACTTATTTTTCCTGTATAATTACCACTAACCACCCATGGACCAACATTTGCCTGCAATCTTTTCCTCCTATATGCTCCAGCCTCTGGTAACAGCTCTTATACATTCAGCTTCCGTGAGATCAACTCCTCTAGATTCTACATTTGTGTGGAATCATGCACTAAATTTCTATCCATGCATGAGTTAGTCCACTTTACATAATGACATCCATATTGTCACAAATAGCATGACTTTATTCTCTTGCACAGCTGAATATTATTTCATGATATATATATATATATATATATATACATCTAGATATAGATATGTATATACCACATTTTCATCAATTATTCATTAATTGATGTAGATTTAGTTTACTTCCATATCTTGGTTCATGTGAATAGTGCTGCAGTAAACATGAGAGTTCATATGTCCCTTTGAAGTATCAATTTCATTTTCTTGGGATACATACCAAGTGGCAGGATTACTGAATCACATAGTAGTTCTATTTTTCATTCTTGAAGAACTGTCTGTACTGTTTTCCTTATAGTCTGACTAATTTACATTCCCACCAACATTGTTTTAGATTTCATTTTTCTACCCTTCCTGCTACCATTTGTTGTCTTTTTTCTTTCTTTTTAAGAAGGAGGGGGAGGGAGTACATGGAGGCATCTAGGGGGTAATTCTGATTTAAAAATGTATACATATCATATTGTTATTTTGGATATATTTTTATTGTACAACAAGTAATTTTCTTTCTTTCTTTCTTTCTTTCTTCTTTCTTTTTTTTTGTTGTTGTTAAAGAGAGAATGACAGTGTGAAAGAGAGACAAAGAATCGATATTTTTATCAAGTTTTCCACATGGCCTTCACTGTTCCGACACTTAGCTGTGTATGTGGATGCTAGGGTTTGAACCCGTGTACTCACACATGGAGGGCAAGCACCATAACCACCAAGCCATTGCTCCAGCCCCAATTTCTTAATAAAAAAAATAAATAAATAAATAAATAAATACAATGTATCTCATAATTCTGATCTCACAAGTTTAAAAATGTTCTTTTCCTGGCTTACTATTTTTAAGTGAGAAATATCTAATAAATTGTATTAAAACCAAAAATGAACATTTTTATTGGGGTGAGGGATATTCAGTGTGTTTTTAATTTGCATTTCCTTGATTATTAGTGATGTTGAGTTTTTTTTTCTTCTGTATTTGTTAACTGTTAGTATGTCTTCATGTATTAGAGCTTTTGCTGGTTTCATTTTGAGTTTCTTAACTATTTTAGATTGTAAAATCTTACCAAATGTGTGACTTGCAAATATTTTCTCTCATTGTGCTTGTTTATCTTGCTGTGAGGGATCTTTTTAGTGGATATAATTCCATTCCTTTATTTTGTTCTTGTTTCCTGTGCTTCTCCCCAAATCCTTGTCCTTTCCAATGCCAGAGTGCCTTCTATTTATGTTTTCTTCAAGCAATTTCATAGTTTTATGTCTTACAGGAAAGTCTTCAATCCATTTTATTTTATTTTTTGTATATGGTAAGAGAAAGGGATGTAATTTAATTCTTCTGTAAGTGGGCATTCAAATTTCTGAGCATCAATTATTGAAGATACTGTCTTTTCCCCAATGTGTATTTTAGCAGCTTTGTTGAAGATCTGTTACCTATAGACATATGGGTTTATTTCCAGCCGCTCCATGCTTTTACATTTTTCTATGAACCTATTAGTATGCCATTATGGTGCTGTTCTGATTACAATAGCTTTTTATTGTATCATGAAGTGAAATAGTGTTACAGCTTCTGCTTTGTTCATTTTGGTCTTGCTGGTTTTAACATTTTTGTTGTATTGGTGTTGGTTGTGAGTATGACTTCAGGTGAACTTTAGTATTATTTTTGAAGTTCTGTGAAGAATCTCATTAATATTTAATAAACATTGCACTAAATTTGTAGATTGGGGAAGAATGAACATTTTGTAATATTGATTCTTTGAATCTATGACCATAGAACATTGTTCCATTTTTGCACATTCTCTTCAATTTCTTTCATTAACATTTCATACTTTTCATTTTAGGGATATTTTACTTCTTTGGTTAAAGTTATTCATAGGTAGTTTGTTTTTATAAAGATGTTATAAATGTATTACTTTATTTAGGAGAATGTCTTTTATTTCCATGGGCTTATATAGCATCTGAAGTTTGTTTTTGCCACTGACTTCTAATTTTATTTTATTATGGTTGGAAAAATACTCAGTGTGGCTTCTTTAAAAAACAAGTCTTATTTTTTTTAACCTACAATATGGTATATGGTTGTATTAGTCAGTTTTTTGATGCTGTGCCCTTATTCCTGCCAAAAGCAGGAGGAAATTTTATTTTGGCTAATGGTTTCAGAGCTTTCAGTATGCGGTTGGCTGGCTCTAAGATAGAACTTCATGGCAGAAGAGCAAAGAAGAGCAAAACACTTCTCATGACAGTCAGAAAGCAGAGGTGAGGGATTAAGGGCCAGGGAGAAGATATAATCTCCAAAGGCACACTCTCAGCTTAGTACCTTAATTTCTCCAAAAATATCCCTACTATCTGCAGTTTCCATCAACTTACAATAATCAATTCAAATTATTAATCCATCAAAAGGACCAATCTACTGATAAGATTAAAGCCCTGAAGAGCCAATCACCTCCCAAAAGCCCTGTCTCCAGTCTTCAGCACATAAGATTTTTGGGGGGAGCATTTCATATCTATTCCTGATCCTCTAAAATGCATGCCCCTCTCACAATGCAAAATTTAGTTCATTTCCATGATTCCTTACAGTCTTTACAGTTCCAAAGTTGTTCCAAAGTCCAATTCCAAAATCTTTCATCTGAGACTCAAGGCAAACTTTTAGCTCTAACCTCCATAAAAATAAAAACCAAGTTATATACTTCCAACATGCAATCACACAAAGTAAATATACCCATTTCAAACTGGAGGAGTAGGAGCGTAGAAGGGATCGAACCAAAAAGATGCAAATCCAGCAGGGTAAACATTGCATCCTATAGCTCCATGCCTGGGATCTGGGGCACATGCTGGTGAGATGTGGACCACAAAGGGCTGGGAAATAACTGTTGGGCTGGCTTTTTTCACTACCTGCAGTTTGCCTCAACATACATTCCACAATCTTGGCATTCCTAACATCCTGGATTCTCCATGTGGCTTAAGCTTCTCTCTAACAGTTTCATGCATCTCCTTCTGAGGGATAGCCTATGAGAATTCCAATCCTGGGGCATACTTTTATAGTCTTTTAGGCCTTCTTTTGAAATTTCAGTGGAAACCTCCATAACTCTGCAACACTGTGTTCTCCATAACTGCAAAACCAGCACCATGTGGATGATGTCAAGACTTGTCACCAGCAGAAGCAGAAACTAAACCTCTTTTATCCATGATTGCAGTGGTTTCTGAGTGTCTGAGTGATGAAGTATGGTGAAAATGAATCTTAAGGAAGCTACTTTCTAAGTGCCCAGTAGGAGCAAGACATCCTCATGATTTTTTACAACCTAATACTTTTTTTAGAGATATAGTGGGAAGGGGAAGGGTGGGATAAGGAAAGGTAATTGGGGGGGCACTCCTGGGGGTAATTGCAATATCCAGAATATATACACATTTTATATTATTTTGTTAAAATCTTGTAAGGTTGTTCAAAAATTAAAAAAAAGAATAATGGTAGCAATTGTCAGCATAAAGATTATGACATCATTGCTAGAGTTTAGATCTTCAATGCCCCTCAAAGGCCACATTTTGAAGGGTTAGTCCCCAGCCTGTGATGCTATTGGAAGGAGGTGGAACCCTTAGGAAATGGGGCACAGAGTAAGAAAGTTAGGTCATTGGGGACATGAGTTGAAGGGAATTTTCCTTCCTGGCCACCATGAGATCCACCATGTTCACAACAATGATGTTCTTGCCTTACTAGAGATCCAAAGCAGCAGAGCCAACTGATTATGATAGGAATCTTTGGCAGTATAAACCAAAACAAACCATTCCTCTTTTTAAATTGATTATCTCAGATGCATTATAATAATGCAAAGCTGAATAACACAAGCATGACTACCATGGGCCAGTAAAAACAAAAAATGTGTCAAGACTTGAGGTAAGTGCCTTAAAGGCGCAGTCTCACTTAATCATTTTGCAAGCCTATGAAGTAGTTCTACAGCCATTTCTATTCATGTAGAAGGGAGTTAAATCTTAAAGAGATGAATAGCAAACTACAAGTAATGGATGGATCCAAGTCTCAACACAGATCTATTACTCTCCAAAACTCTGGCTCTAAAGCATTATCTCTAATGTGTTAAAAAATGCTAAAAGTGATCAAAGATTCAAAATGACCATTTCACTTTTCAGTTAACCAATGTTTTACAAGTCTTTTTTTAAATAGGGATAATCTTTGCTCCAAATCTTCTAATAAAAAAGGGGAGAGATACGTTGAAACAATCCAAAAAACTCCAAAATTTGTCAAATTTGTAATATTTCCCATCTTATATCAGCTTTTCAGATGCTGTCTATAATATTAACGGTTATCACCATAATATGAATATTTTAATATTAAAGTTATCTAAACCTTTTAGTTCTGATTTCCTGCTTTTCTACAGAATTTTCTATGATGGCTTGAGATTCAAACTCAAGTGCAACCATTAACTGAGCAGTTATAATACGCTCTAGGTACAAAGCATTAGTATGTGCAACAATATCCTACTGTTTTGTATTTCTTGTTTCACTAGTTTTGTTCTATAACTGCTACTCTGGCTCTTTTACTTATAGAATGAGTCCCTAGTATTATGATAACTTGCCAGTATTAATTTTGTCATTAAATTCATTTATTTCCCAAATGATGTTTCTTCTCCTGGAACTTTGACCTTCCAACCCCTGCTGAATTCATTATTATTGCCAGTAGCAGACACCCAACCCTCATCAGAATGCTCTGACAAATACTTCCCTTTTTTCTTGACATCACACTTTTCACTTTCTTTCATCCACAATTTTGTAAGAACTCCTGTGGCTGTCTGAAGATTGAATTTTTTCCCCATTGATAGCATCAATGTGAAGCATGTAAGTATGCCTCTCTGTATTAATCTAATGCTGTTTGTTGAACCATATTAATTTCATATAATTACTTATGCTTCCAAATATAGCTTATTTTACTATTTTTCCAAGGTATGTGTTTATATACTATTTTTCATTCCATATGTTCCCCATTTTCTATTCACTTATATATTTATTTGCTTATTCATTTTTTTCAGCAACCACTTATTGAGTACTTGTTTCATATGTCAGAACACAAAAAGTACAAAATGGAATAATCAAGATAAATAGTGCTTAATAAATGATAGTTGATTGAGAAACAGTTGTTGAATGGATAAATAAGTGAACAAACTGAGTAGCCACATCAATAGTGCATAATTGTGTAATTTTTGAAGAATTTGCCTGAGCTTTTCATGGGAAAAACCCAGAATTCCATGAGCTGGTGGACACTGATAAACTGGTCCTGGTAAGAGTAGACAGAGAATAAGAAAATGATCTACTTGAGGAATCAATATAACTGAACAGAGATGAGGGAAACAGTCTGAAATGGTCTCCTGATGCTAAGGTGAGCAGAGAGAGTGTTAGAGGAAGAAAAGGTGGAAGATAAGTTCCCATGGCTTGGGACAACACAGGTGAACCTGGAGGGTATTACATCAAATGAAAGAAGCCAGGCACAGAGGTACAAATCCCACATGCTCTCACTTCTATACAAAATCTAAGAATGAAACTCATAGATGCACACAGCAGAATGGCTTTTCTAGAAGGAGGAGAGTTGTTAAATTAGGGAGAAACTGACATAAAATTTCAGTAAAAAGCAGTAAGTTTAAGACACTGATGATTATGCTTAGTAGCAACATATTATATGCTTGGAAATTTCTAAGATAGTAGATTTTTGAGTCTTCACCACAACAAATGATGAGCATACTAGATAGTATACTTATAATTAGTTTTATTTAACAATTACACCATGTATACAAGTATGAAAATGTCACGTTGTACAACACAGATGTACCTAACTAGTATTTATCAACTAAAAGTGACATAAAAATTATTTAAAAAGTGTGAAATTGGTTTAGAAAAGGCTCTGAGCTCTATGTCCATTCCAGTTTTCTTGTATCCATAAGACATATAACCCTCTTCCTTGTTTTATATTATTATAGAGTGAATGAGCCATTACTAAGATGGCTGATGCTATAAAGTTTAAAATATAACTTGAATCAAATAAAGACTCACAAAATAGACTTGATTGGTGTACAGTAAAGTGGAAACCATAATTCATCTTTAAAGCACTTGAGGTCCATTCTATCAATGGCCTTTTCCACAGGAGAGCCTGAGCATAGCAATCACCTCTGGGAAATGGGGCCAATTGCATGCGAGTTGATGAAAATGAAATATTGCATCTGCCCTGCCTAGAATGTAATCAATAGTCAGGGAGAATGTGCAGTCACTGTTTATGGTACTTTCTATGGTTACATTTATTCTTAACCCACAACATCTAGTTTCTGATCCAACACTGCTGAAACAGTCTTTATAATTGATTCTAATATCTTTCTCTCTGCACATATCAAAAAGTATCATCATACCTCTCCTTTTGTTGGCCTCTCTGCAGTGTTTGACACTAGTGGTCATTTCATGCTTTTTAAAAGCATTTATTTTCTTTGGCTTCTGAGGCTTCAATGAATATTAATCACATATTTTGGTGCTTAACATCTGCATTTCCTTCCTCTTTTTGACAATGCCTCACTTTTTCAGGATAGTGCTTTGCCTCTCTTTTGTTACCTGAAAATGTCAGATAATTATTTGATCCCTCAGAGGCAGAAACAAGGACATTTCCAATGCACACAATAAGACATGTCCACTCTTGACTGAGTCAGAATCAATGAAGCAAAGAAATAGAGAATGCATAGAATCAGTGCATGTGACAAAGAATGGTACAGGTGGTATACTTAAGAAAGTTCCAGATACAGTAATTACAGATCTTCTGTTGGCAGCATCCAGTGTTTTATACTGGGATTTTGTTGGTGTAAAACTGTGGTGCCTACTGCTGGGAGGGTGCTCATCATGCCTCACCGGAACATTTCAGTGTAATTGCAATTGTTCTTCATCCTGTACTTACCAGGTCACATGCCATGCAACACATGCTATCTTAACTGACTCTGGGTCAGAAATGACAGAGTATTATAAACACATGAAAATAATTGCTTCTATAAATCTATACAAAGGGGGGAAAACTTGCTTCTTTCTCTCCTCTTTCTCTCTTCTGTCCATTAGTAAACATTTTAGCTCAATTTCTGTTAAGATTTAGATGATAAATGTGAAATGGCCAATTATGCCTTAGTTAATATGCCATTAAAGTAGGGTTAAGAATCTAGTTTGGTTTAAATCAATAGAATCCTAGAGTTAGGAAAAAAAATCAACGTAAATTTAATTCCATTTACATTTGACGGTTAAAGCTCTTATAATTCCTCTGACATGTAGTAGTCTAATTCTATAAAAACATCCCAATGATTATAATTAAAACTAAAATTGGAGATCAAGAAGTAACCCCTGCAAAGCATTCCAACACTACCTTTGTACAAAAGAAGAAAATCAAGGATAGGAGAAGATAGATGTCCAGACATGGCTATATATTCATTAGTGTCGACTCCTCTCTTTGGGTTCAGTGGTTTCTTTCCTGTACCTCACTGTTCAGTCTGGAATCATCAGTTGCTGACCCTGACTACTAGAACATTTTTCCTTATAATGAGCTAAAATTTATCTCTCTAAAGCCTTCTTGCTCCACTGGTCCCTGAAAATGTAGAGACATAAAGGATGAGGTTAATCTCTCTTTGGGAAGATTGCTATTATTTACTTGGCTCAGTTTTTGAAAACTTCTCCAGGATGAGGCTCACTCTAATTTCTTTAAATTAATCCTCATATACTGTCACCTTTCCAATCATGTTACTATTTTTGCCAGTCTTCTGGCATATTCTCATTTTTTTTTCTGGTAGGAATCTGGATTGTATGTGACATTACTTAGAATTTGTCCCCTGAGTCCCATAGATAGTGAAATGTCTGAGTTTGGCAGGGCTCATAAAGTCTACAAGGATTCTTGGCACATTGGTGCCCTGTGCAGGGAGAATCATCTCTGCAGGAGGAGGATTATACAACCCAGGAAATTCCCAGTTTGCTGGGCTACATCAGAAACCCTTTTCCAACCACTGATGGAATTTTCAACCTTTGAGCCTACGTTTGTACATATGACTTAAGTGACCCCTCTAAGCATCTGGCAAACTTTCTGTAATAGAAAGAATGATAGGGCTTGGATTCTGAATGTCCCACCCATGTCTCAGATCCACTGTTATGGAGTGAATCTGGGCAGGTAACTCGTTGTCTGCACTCAGTTTCTTCTGACGTGGACTTGGGAAGTGGAACAGAAGGACACTATTGGAGTTTGGTGTTTGCAATCGTGAGATTGCATTTGAACCAACAGATGACACCATGACACCTGCTTTTTGTTCAGTCATCACAGTACACATCCCCACGTCCACCCTACTGCTTTAAAAGTAAGGGACTCCACCTCATGTAGAAAAACTGAGGTCCTGGCTTCATGTCAGAAGATGGCATTTCCTTCACAGGTATTCTGCTTTTTCTTGATTTAATTAGTTCGTGTGGAGAACTGATAGGATGATATATTCTGTAACATTTCAGCAAGCTCAGAGAGTCCCCTGAGATGCTGTCATAAGAAGCCACTGACCAAGACTTCTCCACATAATCTCTTCCAATAATGAGCTGTTTCTAACTTTATCCATATCACAGGCAACTCAGCCTATTAGCTGGTTTGAAGAGCAGGTTGGGACACCAAAGACCATTATGTGTCATTATTTATTTTTCCAAAGGCTGTGTCTGGGGATTATCAAACCAGCAAGGAATAAGAAGGTGACAGTGCATGTCTTTCTTCAGTTGAATATTGAGATGACCTAGCATGTGGCAGACTAAAACAACTGAAAAGAGTATTTTTGTAGTTTTTAATCAATCAAAAGCAATTTCTTTCCAGCCACCTTTAATTAGTTGCGGGACAGGGGAATGATCCATGAATTATTTACAAAAATACACTGTTTGACACTCATCTATCTCTTTTTTTTTTCAGCAGCTATGACTTGCCATGTTCCTTCATTGATGAAGTTAGAGGATAAGAAGATTCAACAATTTTGTGTAATAATGTGCTCCAGGATCTGCCTTATTTTTCCCCTGAGGAAACTGACTGGACCACTAAAGTCTAGGCAGTGTTGCCTTTCCCACTTCTAATTGCACGAAGGTCTTCAGTGAGGCAATAGTTTCATCCATAGATGCTTAACCATATGCTTCTTTGAGCAAAAACAAACAAACAGAAAGAAATCTCTGATGGGCATTAGAGTTACATGGAAGACATCAATTCTTTAGTAATCATAGTCAAATAAAACATGAGAACTGTTGCTAATTCAATGGAAGCCATGTGCCTGGGACTGTGTTCATTATATTTCATGTGATTCAAACTTTGCAACTTCAATCTCACAACCAAGCACTTTTCATCGCAGTGCAAAGTGACAGAATAATATCAGAGTCATTAATCAGTTTTTCAACAGGGTCCAGTGTTTATTACAAAGTGCTTTAAAATACATGATTGACAAGAACCTTTTATTTAATCTATAATGTAACTTTTAGTGGCTTCATTTTATAAATGAACAAACTGAGACAGAGAAGTTTGAATTTTGCCAGCAAGACTTATGCTTAGGAATATTGGATCCACTGTTTTAATGATTCATTTGTTGAGAACTTTTCACTGACCACAAATAAGTATTTTATTTATCTTACCCTATTTATCTTGCAATGATAATGCAAAGAAGGTATCTATATTTCTGTTTTCCAAAAGAGAAAACTGAGTTAAATATTTAATATTTTGTGCAAGGGTATCCAACTATTTTAGTCAGCTTTTTCATTCCTGTGGACAAAAAGCCTGACAATAACAATTTTAGAGGAGGAAAAGTTTATTTGGGGGCTCATAGCTTCAGAGTTCTTAGTCTTTAGAAGCCTGGGTCCCTTCCTTGGGCCTGAAGTGAACCTGAACATAATGGTGGAAGAGTGTGGTGGAGGACAGCAGCTCAGGGCATTGCAATCGGGAAAGAGAGAGAGAGAGAGAGAGAGAGAGATTCCTTCATCTAGGACAAAATATATACCCCAAAGTCAGACCAGCAAGGACCCACCTCCACCAGCCACACCCTGCCAGCCTACAGTTACCTCTCAGTAGTCCCTACCGTGGGATTAATTCACCAATTGGGTTAAGGCTCATATAGTTCATATCATTTCACCTCTAAACCTTGCATTGCCTCACACATGAGCTTTTGGGGGACATCCAATATCCAGACAATAACACCAACGAATACATAGTGGAACCAGGCTTCCAATTCAGGGAGCCAATCTCTGTAATATTGCTTTTCCTCTGAAAATACCTGCCTCTCAGCATAGGTAATCTTAACTCCTTGACTATGTAATAGGCTTAATCCTCTTGAATTTAATGACCCTTTCAGCTTAGCCTTGTGCTACATCTCCATTTTCCTGAAGTACAGAATAGGATAATAATACTATCCCATGCATAGGGCTGGTGAGGATCAAATGAGTTGCTGTGATCAAAGCACTTGGAGCTTGGCCCATAGAATGATGGGGTGAATGCTAGCTACTGTTCTGCTGCTAGTGTTTCTCCTTCTTTCTGTGGCTACGTAGTCTATGATAAAAGTCCCATTTTATAAAGCCTTTCCATGACTCAGGCAAGAAGTGCTTTGGAGTGCAGGTTTCATCAGGGGATCAAAACTCATTATTTTTGAGAGCAAACACTAGGAGTATGAGCCACATAATTCAACTTTCCTTCACCTTAATTCCCCAGGTGGGCAAAGCATAGGACATGTCAAGGTGGCCTTGTTATCAGCTACTCTTCTCTTCCACAGCTCCTTCCTGAGTGTCCAGTTGTCACAGTGATGCTGACAAACACTGACAGGCTTGCAGGCTCCCCCCAGGAATCTCGAGCCAGCCTGGTTCTGCCATTAACATTGCGATGTGAGTGCCCTGTGCTGGCTCCTGTCTACTGGATACAAATCAGGCAGGTCCTTGCCTCATAGCCAGTCATTCCCTGGGGTCTGCAAACTGACACAACAGAACAGAATACCTCTGTCTTGCCATAGTCCAATCAAGTCAAAGGCCCTAAATATCAAATGAGGATTCTTCCGGCCTTCAGCAAGAGAACTCATTTTCCTCTGCTCTCTCTAGGGCTTCAATCTGCTTGTCACATCCATCTGCATATTAGATTTTCACTTAAGTGTCAGAAATATTCTTAGGAGAGAGCTGAGTCAAACCAAGATTGAACAGGGCGAATCTTTAGGGTGACAGTCGTCGAAGTATATTCTCATTTATCCAGGAGACAGCAGGTTTTGTCCTTAGAATCACGGAATATCCTGTCTATATTTGTAATTGTTGATCATTATGAGCTAGGTAACAAGAAGTCTCAAATTAGGTAAATCTAAACAGAAGATCCAATATCTTCATTAAGGATAGTTGGGAGAAAAAATTGTGACATCTTATACCATACCATGCGATTATACTTTCTACCTGCACCCCGCAGGGGAAATATTTAAAGTTTGTATAGGACAACCTAAGCCTGAGTCCCACTGCTACTACCAAAAACAACACAGCAGCCTTTGGTTAGTTATTTTTTCCATGAAAGCCTCATTTATACTTTCAATCTGCAAAATCTGTAAAACATATGATCTGCAAATGTTTTGAGACTGAAAGGTGAAGATGATTTCAAAGATGTTACAAAATACCATATCCTCACAAGACTGAATCAAATATTCTCCCTTAGTATAGTTTTCCCTCATTCTCTTTTATGCCCTTCTACCCTATAATGTCCTTTCTGCTTTCTCCATTTATATATTTCCAAGAACCTATTGCTATCTGAAAGAATCTTATTGTTTTACCTATGTATTTGTTTAAGCAAGCTTGATTTTCTTTTCTTACAGTAGCATCTCTCTCTCTTTCTCTCTCTCTCTCTCTCTCTCTCTCTCTGTGTGTGTGTGTGTGTGTGTGTGTGTGTGCGCGTATTCATGGCAGCACCTGGCACTGATAAGCAGTAAATAAAACCTGGGAATGTCTAAATGACTGCATTAGTTTCTTATGGCTGCTATAAATAATTACCAACTTGGAAACTTACAACATAATTTTTTTATCTTACAGTTCTTCAAATCCCACTTCCAAAAATCAGTAACACTCAGGCAAATTCAAGGTGTATGAAAGACTACACCTCCTCTGAGGTTCTAGGCTGCTGGCCTTCCTTGGCTCAATTTCAGTATCATTCCAATCTATGTCTGCACTTGTGCACTGCCTTCTCCTTCATTATCGCTGCCTAATCTCCCTCTGTCTTCTCTGCAGAAGACTCATGTAATTGCATTTAGGACTCACTGGGTTCTCCAAGATAATGGCCCCAGGTCAAAGTCCTTAACATAATAATTTTTGAAAAGTACTTTGTGACAAGATTGACAGAGTTCAGGGACGAGGATGTGGATATCTTTGGTGGGAGTCTACCAGACCATTTACTTTCATTAATTTTTACAAATCTTCCTTCTTTCCTTTCCTTTCTAGACTTTCCTACTGTCTATCAATACTTGTCTTCTCTCTTTTTCCCAGCCCATCCTTTTCCTCCCTATGTCCCTTCTGACCTTTTTTTTCTTTTTCACCTTTTTTTTTACCTTCTTCCTTTCTATAGGAATGACTGAAATTTAAATGATCAATTTAAGTCTCTGTGTGTTATTAATACTTTCTCACATGCCTCATTAAATAAAAATGTCCAAACAGTGCCCTCACTAAACATTAGGGGAGCTATATGGACCTTCTTTTATTTCTTTTTATTTTAGGGCTATAATTACAATTAGTTCTCAGCTTTTAACAGGTACCTTCTTAATAATGCTCAATGAATCCATAAGCAATTATCAAGGACAATCTGTGTTTTGGTGAAGAGGGCCAAAATAATTATAACAGTAATCTAAGATGCCAATTGCTAGGTAATTATTCAGCTACCACTTAATAATTAACCTGTTTTACCTGCATGATCAAATGGCTAACATTTCAATTAGAATCTGATGTAGGTTATTTAATGTCCTTGAAAGCTAGAGAAAAACACAAAAAGAAACCCATCTACCCCAAAGGGTCTTTATTAATATTTAGTTGATTAATCATATTGGATTTGACACATAGGATTTCGGGTAATTTAAATGGCCAGTATCTCAGATGATTTCAGTTAATTTAGCATATTTTTAACCCTGAGTAAACACAATATAGAAGTAGAATATAATCACTATTATAACTGGAGATATGGCAACCTCTGAGCTGTCTTTTACACTCAGAATGCTGAAGCATTTTCCTCTTAAAGAACACTAGCGACTCCACCACAGGAACCTGAGCACCAACATGACTGTTAATCAGGAGTCTGTGTGTTTTCCAGCCAGGATTTCTAGGAAGGGGGCACTGCTAGATGGTAAGTGATTAAGACTGCAACGTTTTTGAAAGGCAGCTAAAGGTCACTCAATAAGAATAATTTGAGTCAGAACTGTGTGTTTAAAGAAGGGCTTAAAATGAAAGTGCTAACCAAGCATTTCTATGTGGGCACCTCTTTATCCTGTTTATATTTGTCTGTAGGAAGATTGAACTGAAGGAAAAGACACTGAAGTTTGTTGCTCCTTGATGAAATACCAGAGAGACAGAATCTACTCTGGTGAAATCTAGTGGATTCATTTCAAGCTAAGGGACTTAGGAACAGCAAGTGGTGAGAATGGACAGCATGAGAAATAAAACTTTAGCTTATGATAGTTTCATTGAACACAGACAAAGAGAGGTTTGGGGTTGGTTGAGGCAAAACTCTGGAAAGGTCAGAAAAGCCATCCTTCCACTTGTTCCTGACTTTTGCCTTTGATCAAAGGGAGAAGAGTAAATGCACTATTATGGTTACAGAGGTTTCTAAGAACAGTGTAAAATTAGGATTGTTAGCTCAACCATACAGGTCAATTTTGCTCTAGAATGATGTCAATAAAGATTGTTTCACTTCATTTCTCCTCCTGACCCCTGTATTTTTTCCTCAGTAATAGTATCTAGTATTACAAATCAGAAAAACACAATGAGCATCAGCAACAAAATTTATGAAACTATGGTTAAATACAATTGCATTCTGGACCCAGAAATCAAGATCAAAAAGGATGACTTTGTTCATATTACATTACCTTTCTAAACCTCAGATTTCCTAAGCCTGAATTCCACAGGTGAGTGACCGTGTCCAAATTCCAGTTCTTCTCTTATGAGTTGTGTGGCCTTGGAAAAGTTGTTCAACCTTGAAGCTTTCTCATTCATATAATATAGAAAACAATAGTGTCTATCTCACCAGCTGCTTTGAGGTGTAAGTTAGTTCATGTTGTATGGAAATTTAATACATAAGATACATCCAAGAAAGAGTCTCCAAAGAAGGCTCAATATATGTTAGCCACATATTGAGCAACCATTCCTATTTCCCTGAGTGGTGGCATAGCTGAAATTTTGACCTAATAGCCCATGACATGGACTACATTTACTGAAAAATGGGTTTAGCTGTCCCTTCGCTCTCTATGCATCTTTCTCCAGCTTGTGTCTTCAGTCAGGGAAGTCAGTTCCCAGAGAGTGTGAGTCATTTTATGTCTAGAAGTATATATGCACAGTTACATTGCCATTCAATTCTTTCCTCCTCTCTGAACTCTTTTCCAAGAGAAGGTCAATTAAAAGTAGTGATACAGACCCACCTTGGAATCCCTGAGGACAGAATACCATATAATTCTTGCAGATATTTTAATTTGAGATTGAGGAGAAAGAAGAGTTAAATATAGATTTCCAGTTCTTCCTCCAAATAGCTATAACTCAACGTCTACACTAAAGTTCTATTTGTCCCTAGAAGACTTGCTGATGCACCAGAGAAGCATATAGAAAAAACTAAACAGAGGTATAGAGGTATTCTATTTCTCTCTCTTTAGTATAATCCAAAAAAGATGATGACTTCCTTTTTCTTTTTAAAGAGAGAAGGATAGTGAGAGAGAGAGAGAGAATCAACTTTATTTTATTGAGTTTTTCACATGACTTTCGTAGCTCTGACACTTAGTTGTGTATGTGGGTGCTAGAGTTTGAACCAGTGTACTTGAGCATGCTGGACAAGCGCTGTAACTGCCAAGCCACTGATCCAGCCCCAGGTGATGACTTCTTTAATCCTCAGGACTAATTTCCAAATAGACTCAAAGTTGTGGAGACCCTGAAGAGACTGTAATTAATTCTGCCCGGGAGATACAGAAAAAAAAAAAAAAAAGATGATGCTTGAACTTGTCGTGGTAAGCCTAAGTTCAGAAGACCTGGAAAACATAGTAGCTTAGGAATGAGGACAATATATTCAAACCATGATAATGCAGGAATACATTTCCTTATTCCATCTTGATCTTGGACAACTTATTATATTTTTAAGTGAAATGCGAAGGAGGAACAACATGGGAAATGTACTAGAAAGGAAATTCTATGTGGTTATACAAATGTCTTTGAATTATATGGATTCCTTAGGAAGTTGCTTATAGGCTAACACTGATTTCAAATGGACAAAGAGGAACCATTATAGGCAAAAGTTATTGAGAAAGAATAAACAGCATAACAGGAGAACTATACCTACCCTAAAAGTCAGGCAAAGTCTTTTTTAAATGAATGATCGAAGTGTGAAGAAAAAGATGGAAAAATAAACCTTGGTTTCCTATTAATCTGCTTGGAAGATAATATTATGCACTCTGTGCTAACTTAGACATTATGTGTTTATATATATGAATGTCATGAAGATGTATGTATATATATATATATATATATATATATATATATATATATACTTCAAAATTGGACAAGTGATTTCCACTTGGTATCTTGGTAGTCCAAACTACAAAATTCAGCACTCACTGAAAACTAAAAAATACAAAATTAACATTACTAATGTGCAGAGTATAACTTGCTAAAACATAAGGTATCTGAAATTTTTTTTTACTGCTGAAATTTGACAATTTCTTATTTACTGCTTAAAAGATAGTAATCATGCATGTGCATTTATATATAATTTTCTAAGTAGTACTTCTAATATTTTGGGTCAATTATTTCTTGATTTATTTTCAGCACTATTAGGCACATAAATTCCTATTAAATTTTAAGCAGTAGCCAACAATTGTTCACTTAAACAAATGGAGACAATATACTAGAGTGAACCTCCAGAGTAAGGAGCCATTGGTTTGAATCCAGGCTCAAGAACATTGTCATAATGTCTCTAAGCCTCAGTTTCCTCCTCTATATAAAGGGCTCAAACAGAGTTAACAGTAAAAGAATCCATGCAAAGATCTTAATATTGTGCATGACTCATACTTAGCAATTATTATTCAATCCCTATACCAACTCTAAACTAATTATATCACTCTCTTGTCCAGACAGGGAAAACCAAAGGTCATAAATTCAAGTTCAGAAACTTTTACGATGTCATGGAGTTAAAGAAGCAGGATTCAAGCTGAGGTGTTTTGGGTCCAACTGTATTGATTGATCCTTTCGTAGAGTACCTCTACCTATCACAGGGTTCTGTTTGTGTCTTACCAGTGTGGTTCCTACTGCATGCTCCTTGTTGGTAGACAATTGAAGAAGATGTTTTCTTTTCTTGAAACTTTAAACATCCAGCCAGGTTAACCACCTGGTTATCATTTTTGATAATAGCCGAAATAGAAAAAATTCTGCATCTCATGCATTGTTTTAAAGAAAGCAGAGTCAAAACTATCTCTCTGGGGCTGGAGTGGTGGCTCAACAGTTACAGCGTTGCCTGGCAAGCACAAGGACACGGGTTCCAAACCCCAACACCACGTACACAACTATGAGTCAGAGCAACACAAACCACATGAAAAACTAAATAAAATTTGATTCTCTCTTTTTCTCTCTCTTGCTGTCCTTCTCTCTAAAAAAATAAAATAAAATAAAACTATCTCCCTTATTAAACTCTCCTTCCCTCATTGGCATTCAGACACGCTTTCCTGAGTAGTTGCAAAAGGGACAATGTTTAGGCTAATTTGGGAAATTGCAGATGGATGCTGCATATGCAAACATCATCTGTCAGGTGTGTATGATGGAGAAAAAATTAAGTACAGCTGTTCAAAATGGTGACAAGAGTAAAACCAAAAATGAACTGCTCAGAATTCCAGGCAAGAAGGACTTTCAAATTCCTTTCTTTGCTCTTTGGAATTTGTGCCCACCTTTCTACATTGCATTGGTTTACTGCGAACCCTCAAACAGCCATGGTTTGGGGCTGTTCACTTGGATCCAGCTGTTGCAGCACCTACGAGAGCAATGTCCCTATCAGAACAATGTCCATACCAAGACTCAGCTAGGTGGGTATTCCCTAACGACTCACCGAAATCTCAGCCTACAAGTGACAGAAACCTCCAGAAAAGCAGAAGGGGGAGAAAGGGAGCAAAACATAGAATTATCCAATGCAGGCCAACCAAACATTTTGAAATCCTGTTCACAGGTTTTCAGAGTGAGATTCAAATGACAAGGAGGAGGCTGCCTTGACATGTATCCGGAAGGTACCTTGATGATGACTGACGGCTTGTTATACAGATATCTAATTGAACCTGATAGCCTCATAAATGAAAGGCAAGTGCTCTAAGCCAAAGGGAAAGGAAATGGCTTTTGGGCTTACTGTCTTTATTTCCTCAACAGTGGCCAACAAATTGACATTTTACAGGGGCTCCTCTTGCCAATGGGTTTTGCTGTTCCTATAATTAATTCCTGACCCTGGAGCCTCTGGCATCTAGTATACAAGGTTCCCAGCAAGAGGCAGTTTATGTTAAATAAGGCTATAAGACCAGCAGCATTGACAGCAGCTGCCTTCAGGGACTATGCACAACAAATAATCTAGATCTGCAAAGCATTTCACCTTACTGAACCACAGCCTTCTTGCAGAGGGAACACGCAAATATTTCAGAACTGCAGGAAAATCAGGGAGCAATCCTTTCCTGCATAAAAGAAGCCGTTCGACATTGGTTAAATGATTCCCAGATCATGTCAATGCTTCATGTAAATGATTTACTCTCCATCACAAAACTGGAATCAGATGATTTATGTCCCTGTCTCTACACCAATGAGGAAACCTACACAGCACAGATATTCAAGGATATGTATTCAAGGATAGTGAGGAGCAAATTGGGGACATGCACCCATACCTGAATTGCAGAGCTGTGCTCTTGGAGCTGGAAGAAACTGATGACATCTGTAATGCACCTGCTCTGTCCTGAGGGTCCTGAGAAGTGTGTTGGGAACTCCAGTGATCATGTCAATACTGATAACTGTAAGATCGTAATGGACAGGAGGAGTACGTGATACTGACAATGACAGTACTACAATGTTTTGAGATTTCAGCTGGGACTGGCCTGTTTCCCTTCCTGCATGTCTCTTTCCATCACCCCTATTCCAACAGAGTCCCTCTTCTGTGTTTTCTTCGATTAAGACTGCAATACTCATGCAGAAATATTGTACTTTTTATTTTAAAAACTGAGTGCTTGTGGACTGGAGCAGTGGCTCAGTGATTGCAGCACTACCCTGACACATGTGAGGACCCAAGTTTGAACCCTAGCACCAAATACACAGATACGTGTTGGAGAAAAAATGGCCAGATTAAAACAAAGCAAAACAAAACAAAACAAAATAAAAACACTGGGTGCAGGATACTAACAATGTGTCTTTTACAGAAATGGGGAGGATGAAATGAACCCAGAGTCGAGGAAAGGAAAGGAGGTACATGCTTCAGGATGCTATGATGTTGAGACTCCAGAAAAGGAATGGCCACTTGGAGCACATAAGTGATGGGAAAATCAGCAGCCTTGATGCTGTGGTGAATGCATCTATGCAAAGTTCATGTTCATTCCAAATCTATACATAGGTATTTGGAGGGGCTTTGGGGAGGTAATGATGTCAAGAGGTAGGACCCCCTTGACGTGATTAGTAGCTTTCGAAGAAGAGAGATCTGATTTTGCACACATTTGCTTCCTTGCCATGTGACGATAGAACAAAAATACCTTTAGCAGATGCTAGTGCCATGCCTTTGGACTTTCTAGCCTCCAGCACTGTAAAGAAGTAAACATCTGTTCTTTATAAATTCCTTGGTTTCAAGTGTTCTGTTAGAACAACACAAAATAGACTAAGGCTCTAGAAAAGAATCCTGTTCACTGAGGGGTGACATGAAATTTGGAAGAGAGAAAAGAGCCACATAAAAGGAGCCATATATGTCTCAGTGGCAGGTGTATAATCAATGACCTGGACCCAGATGGGAGATCTCCCTGACCCACACTAACTACTTGTTAGCAATCAAGGTTTGGAGACATTGCACTAAGTCAGCCTCAGCTCTGCAAGAAAAGTCTGGAAAATCAATTTTATTGCAGTTGGCATTCACGTTAAAAAGGAATAAAATGAAACAAAAATATAATTTACATTTGTTGTATATCTCAGCATTTGAACTAAACTCATACTTACTTCAAAATCATTATAATCACGAAATAACAGTATCATCAAGACTTATAAATGGACTATCATTTTCAAAACCTGTGCAAAGTACTTTATTTTTTTATTTATTTTTATTTGTTCAGTATAGTCTTACACATTGGATGTGCAAAGTACTTTCAAGTAATTCCTTATTTTCTTCTCAAAAGGCAATAGAATAAAAGGTTTTATTAGCTTCACTTTGTGAAGGAAGAATCAAAAGCATAGCAAAATACCTAAATTATAATGATGCCACTTACATTTGTGGTGACAATGTATTCCACTTTTTTTTTCTGGCTTTTTCAATATAGCTTAATACCATCATTACTGTACCATCATAACTGCCCTCATAGTGTTCAGTGGAAATATTGGGCCTGAGAAGCATTTGGGGAGAGACTAAATGTCCTGAACAGAGAGGCAAAGTGGGATGCCACAGTGGGAAGAGGCTTGATTAAACTCTAGAGGAACTACATGCAGCTTTCTTTTTAATTAGATGATATGGAGTTACAATTGAGGGGGAAACATTATCAAACATTCAAGAGCAAATGTATATATACTTCATTATCTAGGGCTAACACCATGTCATGGATGCCCTGCTTGGGTTCTCCATGTTGCTGTTTTCCCCAGAAGAACCCCTGAGTTAAATGGATATCTCATGGAGGTCAGAGATCACCGTCTGAGATGATTCCCCTATATTCACATTCTCCAGTATCCTGGGTGATTTTCCTAAGCCTGCCCCCACCCTGTCCCACAGCCTAGGCCTTCAAGTATCCTAGGGAGTCATCTCCCTGTTGCAATAAGAATCATACAATTTGAAGTTATTATTAGCTTAGCCGTCTAACATACTGCTTCCCCATGTATTCTGGATTCCACAGATGAGAGATACCATTCAGCCCTTGAGTCTCTGAGATTGGGATACTTCACTTAGCGTAATTCTTTCCATCTCCATCCATTTGATATCAAAAGCCATAATATTGTCTTCACTAATGGCTGAGTAGTATTCCATTGTATATAAGTATCAAACTTTTTGTACCCACTCGTCGAGTGAGGGGCATCTGGGTTGGTTCCATAATCTAGCTATAGTAAATTGAGCTGCTATAAACATTGAGGAAGCCACATCACTATAATATGCTGATTCTAACAACTCTTTTGGGAAAATACCCAGGAGTTGGATAGCTGGATCATAAGGTCATTCCATCCTCAATTTTTCGAGGATTCTCCACACTGCTTTCCATAGTGGCTGAACCAGTTTGCAGTCCCACCAGCAGTGTAACAGTGTTCCTCTTTTCCTACAGCCCCTCCAGCATCTGTTATTGTTAGACTTTTTCATTTTTGCCACTCTAGCAGGAGTGAGGTGGTATCTCATTGAAGTTTTGATTTGCATTGCCCTTATAGCTAATGATGTAGAGCATTTTCTCATATATTTATGGGCTTTCTGGACTTTCACTGGTGAGAAGTTTCTTTTAAGATCCGTAGACCATTTATTGATTGGATTGTTTGTGATTTTAGTGTTTAGTTTCTTCAATTCCTTGTATATTCTGGATATTAGCCCTCTGTCTGAGGTGTCATGAGAGTTTTGCTACTACAGCTCTGTAGGTCAGGGATTGAGATACTCCCTACTTCTTCCTTCCTGTAGAGTAATGTTTTGGCTAGTCTGGGTCTCCTATTATTCCTTATGAACTTGAGAATTGCTTTTTCTATATCTGTGAAGAATGCCTTTGGTATCTTCATGGGGATTGCTTTAAACCTGTATAGGGCTTTGCGTAGAATGGCCATTTTTATTATATTGATTCTGCCTAACCATGAGCATGGAATGTTTTTCCATCTACTCAGGTCTTCTGTGATTTCTTTTATTAGTGTTTGATAGTTTTCTTTATAGAGGTCCTTAACATCCTTTGTAAGGTTAATGCCCATGTATTTCATTTTTTTTGGAGGAGATGGTGAATGGGAGCGATTTCCTGATTTCTTCTTCTGCAGATATGTTGCTGGAGTAAAGGAAAGCTAGTGATTTCCTGGAGTTGATCTTGTAGCCAGCTACTTTGCTGAGAACTCCTATAAGCTCTAGAAGTTTTCTGGCCGATGTTAGTGGGTCTTCTAGGTATAGAATCATGTCATCAGCAAATAGAGATAACTTAACTTCCTCTTTTCCTGTACGAATACCTTTGATTTCCTTGTCTTGCCTGATAACTCTGGCAAGGG
>PVKS010006659.1:0-77325 GCA_004027875.1 Aplodontia rufa
TAAAACAATTCAGAAACAGGAAGGGATTGTATTTAAAGACCATTGATAACAATAAGGTAGGTAAAGGATATTTCTAACTACCTCTGTGTCAGGTGGGTTTTATTATTACGGTCATTTTCCATAGTTGTGTTTTGCTGTATACTTATTACATAGTATCAATCTTGAATGAATTAATGATTGAAAGATACATTGTTCATAGGGAAATGGGCACTAAGATAGATAAACAAAACCTTATTTTGTTTGTTTCAGACCCACTAATATGAACATTATAACTCTGTGGTTTAGATTAGCCAGAGTAACTTCATTAGTCAAAAATATTATTTGCTGAAGTATGTTAATTGCCCCTTGAACTTCTCAAGATTATTTCAAACAATTGTGGTTTATTCGTTACAACTAGGAACTAGTGGGATATTTAGATCATTTTAACTACGTCATTGATGTGTTCTAATAGAGCTGAGAGCAGATGATGGCATGCATCTAGAGCACCTTAGAAAAAAAGAAAAAAATGAAAGGCACTGAACTCAGAGTACGTTCTTTGCATCCACCAATATAACTTTTAGTCAATTCCTCACTGTCTTAGAGATAGATGAATGAGTCAAATAACTTTCCTGTTACTGAAATTGAGAGTAAAGACCATTCTTGTGGTTGATTCATTAACATTTCAAGATTCCTGTTAGTAGATGAGACCCAATGTAGGACAACGGCATGAACTGCTGCCACTAGAAAGCATGCTTGATGAGGAAAACCCTTTCCTCTCTCTTTCTCTCTCTCTCTCTCTTTGAGTACATTGATATATAACCAGCATCTAGAATAAAAAGACTTTAGCCAGAAACCTAATTCTGCCCAGTTCTACTGTTATGCCCCATTTCTGTGATCTGCAAGTGCCACATCAACCAAAGTCCCATCAATTCATTTCTGCTCTAGAGGAATCCTATACTCTTAAGGCTTTGCTCTCCTAAAACGCAGAGCAAGTCCAAAAGGGCAAAAGCCATAGTGTACCAAGTTCATCATATCATCTGGCTCATGATGCATATTTTGGTATTTTCTTCCAAATATTTTTTTCTCTTGTAAATTATTTTGACATCTGCTGTAAGTCAAACCCCTTCCCCCTTGAAGGATCAGGTGGCCTCCAGGTCTCTTTGCCAGCTCCTCCTTCTGCCTCCAAGCCATTCCACTCATGGTGAGGTGTCTGACACAGGTTCAAGGTGTCCTTGTCCCTGCAACTTGCACCAAGGTAACAAGGTCTTCAAAATATACTTGGCAGTGCATTCAAGAACCTATTCTTGCAATTTAATGATTTTCTAATCTCTGCAACCTTTATTTTCAGATTGCACCCTGTATTTCTCCAGCAGGTGGAATTATTCAGCCTCTGAAAGTTAAATGAAAACATCTCACTATATGGGCACTAATTTCTTTCCTTTCCTTTTTTTTTTAAGAGAGAGGGAGAGTGAGAGAGAGAAAAAGAGAGAAGCAATTTTATTTAGTTTTCCATCTGGTTTTCATTGCTCCAACACTTAGTTGTATTTGTATATGTGGTGCTGGATTTCGAACCTGGGTCCTTATGCCAGGCAAGCGTGATACCACTAGCCACCATGCCAGCCCTGGACACTATTCTCTGACCTGCCAATTCTGCATTTCTTTGTATCCTAATATTTCTTTGAGTTCTTTGGGGCTTCTAGTCCTTTCTTTACTTTTAGTCTTAAAGTTTTGGACTTCTCTCATTTCTTATTC
The DNA here is from genome assembly GCA_004027875.1 of Aplodontia rufa. NCBI lineage: Eukaryota > Metazoa > Chordata > Mammalia > Rodentia > Aplodontiidae > Aplodontia > Aplodontia rufa. Next base: position 1,732 of record PVKS010006659.1, read on the forward strand.
TTCACCATGTAACCTAAGCAACATGGTTCCTCATATCACTGTCTCTCATGGCAACACCCACAATTTACTAGATGTGGTGCTGGATTCAATTAGCATGCAAGTCCATCTCGCTTTTAGCTCCGCTCCTATTCTACTATGCTAAGATGCTCCATCTGTATTAACTTTGGGAATGGATTTGTTGTTTTTAACTTCTTGTATTTCCTCACTTCTTCAGATAATTCTTTGTAGAATGTTTCAATAACTTTCTCAAAAAGAAATATGAATGTGTCATTTTCATGTTTTAAACTTTCAATAGTTTTCTTGTTGTTAAATAATTATATTTTAACATCCATATGGAATAAAATGACTAAGCATGAAATCATACAATTAGAATTCATCTGAAATATCTTGTCTTGGCATGAAATTATACCTTCATCTGTCTTTAGTCATATATTCAGTCTCACCTTCCACCATTCTATATATTTTTTAACCAGAAATAGCATCTTTGCGATTCTCCCTCCACAACATCACCTTGGGCACCGCTCCTTACCATTCACAGCATCTCCCCCCTACTTGGAATGTTCCCTTCCAATAATGTCTGGTGGGTGAGTTGTTATCCATTTTCCCCTTGAGCACTGTGTGAGGTCTCAATACTTTCATCATATATGCACTTTTAGATTCCTTGTTTGTTTAATAAGAAAATAAAAGTGACACCATGTGTTCTAGTTGCTATACTAACACACTGTACTGCAGTTATTTGTATACCTATCATTCTTCTTTATTAACATATGACATTATGGAACATAGAGTCTGTCTCATATTAAATTCTGAAATATTAGCACATTGCACAATGTTTGAAAATTAACAGTGCTCCATAAAATACTTACTAAGTAAAGCAAGTTAATAGAAATTCAATAAGCCCAATTAGTACACATGACAGGAACTTCATGGACATGGTAATTGCAGAACATTTCTAGACATTGTAATGAAGGTTTAACATTACACTTTCATTAAATCTAAACAAGTGCAAACTTCACAAAGTATGCGTGGGGAAAGTCTTCATAGTGGGTTCTTAGTGCTTCTTCCTCTGAGTGATATTTATGAGCGATGGATTATGCAAATCTCAAATGAGCCTTTGCCCTTAATCTTAGAGGAATTAGATACTTTGTTCATTATGCTTTAAATGCCTAAATTCAATTTACGTTTCCAGAATGCAACAGTGTAAACCCTTCTGGTTAGTTGCTCTTACAAAAAGAAAATCTTTGAATCTGGATTGTATTCCAGCATGAAGGGTAAAAAAAACCAACTTTCTCTTATTACTATATTTGCCAGTACCAATAGGATTTCTAACCACTTTTTACATTCTAATTTAAAACCACGTGTTCTACCCAAAAATGAGTACTGGAAATGAAAGGCAAGCTTTAAATGTAGAGTGCTTTACTCTTAGAATTACTGCTGAGTATATAGAAAAGTGAAAATGCGATTTAAAAGTTCAGGAGGTGTCCGATAAGAAAGAAAGAGGTCAAAAATAGTTTCTCTTGATAAGCTTATATTTTAAATATATTTCACAGGGAACTAAATTGCATAAGTATTCTTAAAAAATAACCAAAAATGCATTACTCAAAATTACTTTTCCATAATTGTCAGCATTTCAAAATGTAACTGATGGACTTCCACATCACTGCACAAAATTAGCCAATGTCCCTAACTTAAAAGAAATGCTACAAGAAATAAAAATAAAGACTTCCAGCTTTCTCCCATTGCTTTGTCTCTATGTGTGCACCTGTGTGTGTGGTTGTGTAGTATCTCTGTGTGTAATTGATATCCTTTGTTTAAAACAAATTTTTGTATTAATGCAACATAATCTTACATATTGAAGGGATTTGTTGTTACACATTGTTGTAATGTTACACATTATCCCCGCTTACATAATGACAATGTAACATGAACTCAATCCTTACTTAGGATACCCCCTTCACCCTCTCCTAGATCTTTTGTCTGCACTCTAATTCCCCCTGATGACTGATATAAATGTCTATATGCATATATATTAATTTTGTGAATTTTCTATTTGTAAATACTGCATGAGTATTAATTAGCTTCTCAAGGGAGTAAACTGTACCTTACAGTGTTAGTAATCCCATTTTTCCCTCCCTTTCCTCCCTCCAAACCACCTTGCCCCAGATGGTATGTTGCATCAAATTTGATGGGCGTAGTAAATAAACTTTACTAACTTAAACCCTATCCTTGGTTTTATTCTAAATTCCACATACAAGAGAAAAACTCAACCTTTAATTCTCAGAGTTTGGATTTATTTTTCTGAGCTCTTTGTATATTCTATATATTGCCCACTGTTGGAGGTATAGCAGGCCATGGTTTTCTCCCAATGTGTCAGTTATTTTTTTCATGCTGTTGACTAATTCCTTAATGGTGCAGAAGCTTCTTAGTTTAGTAGCATCCCAGTCATTGATTCTTGGCTTTAGTTCTCGTGCTATGGGAGTCTTGATAAGGAAGTTGGTGCCCATAGCTATATGGTGGAATGTTGATCCTATTTTTTTCTCATAGTTGTATTATATCCAATTTAATTCCTAATTCTTTGATCCATTTTGATTTGATTTTTGTGCAGTGAAAAAGATAAGTATCTGATTTCATTTTCCTATATATGACTATTCAGTTTGTATAGCACTATTTTTTGAACAGACTGTCCATTCTCCATGCTTTATTTTTGGCCCCTTTGATAAATATGAGATGGTTATGGGTTTGTTTCTGTCTTCTATTCTATTCCATTAAACATCATGCCTATTTTGATACAAGTACCATGGAGTTTTTGTTACTACAGCTCTTAAGTATAAACAATTTCAGGTCAGATTTCATAATACCTCTTTCTTTGATGTTTTTTCTTCTTAGTAATGCTTTGGCTGTTCTGGGTTTCTTATTCTTCCAAATGAATTTGCAAAATTGGTTTTTCTATGTCTGTGAATAACAACATTGATATCTTGATGGGGATTATGCACAGTACTTTTGGAAGAATGGCCATTTTAATTATATTGAAAAAATGGTTTTATCTTCTTGATGTGTTGTTCCTTTTACTAAAATATATTGGCCTTCTTTGTCTCTTCTGATTAATTTTTGGTTGAAATCTACTTTGTCAGAACTGTGTCATCTTGCTTTCTAGGACCATAAGGCTGGTAGGTTTTTTCCACCTTTCACCTTCAATCTGTGGATGACTTTGGCTATTAAAATCTGTCTCCTATACACAGAATATTTCTGGATTTTTGTAGTCAATCTGCTAATCTGTGTCTTTTCATTAAGACGTTGGTACAATTCACATTCAGGGTTTAGAAGTGATATGTGATTCACTGGCATTGTAATTTTTTTGCCGTATTTTGTGCTATCTTGATCACATTTATTGACTTTGTTTATGGATTTTAGGAATTATTGGCTTGTTTGTCTATTTGGAGTTTGTCTCTGAATATTCTTTGTACTGCTGGGTTTTTGTTTGTTTGTTTGTTTTTTGCCAGGAATGCTGCAAGTTTGCTCTTGCCATGAAATCTTTATTTCCCCATCAAATTTGGAGCTGAGTTTTGCTGGGTGTACTAACCTCACCTGAAAGTTGTTATCGTTCAGGGATTGGAATATCTCATTTCAGGCTCTCCTTGCTTTTATAGAGTTGAGAAGTCAGAGGTGATCCTTATTGGTTTGTTTCTGAGTCTCGGTGACTTAGTGCTTCTTGAAGCTTTTAATATTCTTTCCTTTTTTCTCTGGTTTTAAATATGTTTCTTGGTGAGCTTATCATTTGATTAGGTCTATTTATTATCCTATAAACTTCCTGAATGAGCATGTCTGTCCCATTTCTGATATGGGAGGAATTTTCTTTAACTCTCTTGTTGAGAATGCTCTTTATGCCATTTGTTTGAAGTTGGGTGTTTTTCTCTATCCCAATTACTGTCAGGTTAGGTCTTCTGATTTCATCCCAGACTTCTTGAAAATTCTGATCATGCTCTATAAGTTTCTTTTTTTCTTTTCTGTCTTCCATGCATTCTAGATTCTTCAGCCTGTCCTCATTATCAGAAGTTCTTTCTTCAAGAGTTGAAGTTCTATTTTATACTGAAATTAATCTGTTATTAAATTCATCCATTGAGCTACTAATTTGGTTAACTGGTTTTCAAATCTGATACATCTCTTTTCAGTATAATGATTTCATTATTAAGGAAAATTTTTATCTTCTGTGCTCATTCTCTTATCTCCTTTAGATCTTCTTTTAGTTCTTTGATCATTTTAATGATCAGATTGTCATTAGCCTTTTCTAGGCTTTCATCACACTCACCATCTGTAGCTTCTTCGGTTCAGGTGCTGTGGGTTTGAGGCAAAAATTTGCTAGCCTGTTTCCTCATTTTTAAAGGTTTTCTTTTTATCCTTGAATTCAAGTGAACCCTTTTTTCTTTATTTTGTGTGTGTGTCTCTGTGTGCAATTTTGTGGTTTATTCTGAAGTTTTTCAATGGATTGGGTGTATGGGTAGGTGCCAGTGGGTAGGGCCTGAGATCTCTCTCTGATTATTGCACTTTGTAACCTTATTACTGGCTTCGAAGATTTTTGTCCCCTCTTTACTAGGATTGGGATACTGTCTGGATAGTTGAGTTCAACAGCAGGTTCCCTAATCTGTGAACTATTTTTCTCCCATATCAGAAATGAGACAGACATGCTCATTTAGGAAGTACATAGTACACCAAATAGATCTAAACAAACGATAACCTTGCCAAGGCACATCATATTCAAAATGTATACCAGAGAAAACAAGGAAAGAATATTAAAAGCTGAAAAAGAAAAATTTTCAAGATTTCCAATGTCTCCTGAGATAAGGAAAAACAATCAAAATGTACATCAAATTCACACAGTAAACCACATTGAACTAATCACTATTTTCCTTCTAAAGCTATTACAATGTTCATTTACTCTCTATGAGAGGAATGGTAGTGTTAGCAAATACCTCTGGCAAGAAAAAATATCTACAATTTAAAAAATCAAACAAAACTGAATGAAAAGAAAAAGGGAAATGATGCACATACTTATATATGATCATATACCAATCAACTCTGCAGAAACACACTCAAAAACAAAACCAAACCACAGAAAATCAGAGAAGCAAGAAATAAAACACATAAAACACACACACACACACACACACACACACACACACACACACATACACACACAAAGGAAAGTTTGGAGGATTATTTATTTCCAATGAGGTGGTCAAAATATACAACAGGGGAAGACGATCATTGTGGACTGGATATTTGTCAGCACAGCCGGGCTCCCAAATGGAGGCAATCCCACGGTGACGTTGCTGGCCAGCCTGTCTCTTGCCATTCTCTGGAGGAAGTCAGAATCCCAGGAGACCTCCTATGATTCTTGTCATGCAGAAGGGTTTCAGTCCTTCATCACCACTGTCTTTACCAGCACAGCCTTTTGGCCTTCCTGGGTTGAGGCCCTGAGCACTTTTGAGATTGGCTGTTCAGACTTCTGCCCTACTTAGGGTAGGGCTATGCAGTTATTTTCCTTGACCTGTGGTGCCTGGAGCAGCCGCCTGAGAACTTGCAGCTTTTAGGACTGGGCCAACAGAGCTTCCTCATAGCTCCTGGGGTTGGCGCTGACCCAGCTGGAGCCTGGCTCCAGGAGCAGGACCAGCACTGCTAATTTGGGCTCCTGGGGCTGATACAGGGAAGTAGGTCAGGTCTCCTGGGGGAGCACCACAAAGCTACTTTGCAACTTCTGTAGCGAAGGGGAAGAAGGAGAGGGTGTCCAAGCCAACTCACAGTTCCTGGTGCTGGCGGAAGCCAACTCACAGTTCCTGGTGCTGGCGGAAGCCAACTCACAGTTCCTGGTGCTGGCGGAAGCCAACTCACAGTTCCTGGTGCTGGCGGAGGACTAGCTACCTCATGGTTCCTGAGGTTGATGCCCGCCAAAGGGAGTCGTGGATCCCTGGGCGGGTGGACAGGTCCTGGGGCTGACACCAGCCAAGCTGGGTTCCAGAATTTGCCAGGCTAATCACACTCCTGGGGCAGGGCCGGCCTAGTAACTCACAGGTTCCAGTGCTTGTGCCTGAAGAGCCAATGGAGGGCCCTGGGGCTAAAGCTGTAATTGATATCCCTTCCCAAAGTGCTAGAATGAAAGTAGGCTGCACAATGAAGATTCTTCGCATTTTGTCTTTGATTTGGTTTGGTCAAGTATGAGGGAAAACACATCAGTATATTTATAAGATTTCAACGAAGATAGGAATTTTGGTTTTGATCCTTCCTGTGTGTTTTCAGAGTATCTTATTTCAGAAGAAATACATGATTTCTGCCTAAAAGACAAATGCTAAGAGCACATTTGAGGTTCCTGTGCTCTCAAGCAAATGTGCACAAATGTGTACACATGTATATTGCACATTTCTTTGTTTTCTTTCATTTATTTTATTTTTTTATTTTGGGATGATACTGGGGGTTTAATCCAGAGGCAATTTATCACTGAGCCACATTCATATCCCTGTATTTTTATTTTGAGACAGGGTCTCACTAAGTTGCTTAGGACCTCACTAAGTTGCTGAGGCTGGACTTGAACTTGCAATCCTCTTGCTTTAGACTCTGGAGTGGCTGTGATAACAGGCATTTGCCACTGTGCCCACATAATTCATTTATTAAAAAAAATTAGTGAGTCATTTCTATGGGCCAGAAACTATTGAAACATGTATAAAAGAAAATTAGTCCTATCCACAAGAACCACTTAGTTTACTAAGGGAGAGAACAGGCCTCTGCACACTCTTAAGTATTACAGTAAAGATTTCAAGGAATTGATGTGAAAATATGGGGAAAAGTTATCTAAAGATCTTCACAGGTGCTGCTATCCAGGGAGGAGGGTCAGAAAAGTAATATTTGATGCTTGAGCCAGGTTCCTCCAGTGAGGGAACGTCATGCAGAGTCAATATCACATGCAAAGATATGAAGTTGAGGATTATTAGTGTGTTTAGAGAAACATTTCCTGATGTGAAGTGACAGAACAGAATATGGTATCTATAGGGCATTGATATAAGACAGGGACAGAATCAAGGCCATTTAGATAAAGACTGAGATGAGTGAATGTACTAGTTACAGTGGAGAATGGTAGATGAAGTTCTCAGGCAGGGGTCTGATCATGCAATGGTGTGTATGCCATAACAACTTATTCTAAGCTATCCTGTAGATGAAAGCAGTTGTTTAGAGATTTCTGTTTGGTGCTTTAACTAAAAGACCCAACAAGAACAATTTTTATTGTTATAGATAAAATCCTTAAAAGTTAAATAAATTTATTACTCCTACATTCCAAGTTTCTCACCTATATCAATGGACTCAGCCCTAGAATTTCATGAGGCATATAATGAAACAGAGGAATATTAATAAAGTCCTTAAGAAACTATTCAATAAACTTTTAAAATACTCTGTTTCAGTGTTGACTGAGAAATTCTGAGATGAGATCTTCTCTGTTGAATATTTCTCTTAAAATGTATCAACCATTATCTGTATGGATCAATAAATTAGCACATAGATCATGGTATTTCTCTGTGTAGATTAAAAATTATTTACTAAGTCAAATGATGGTTTTTATTTCATCATAAATTATAAAATCTTAAAGAAAATTCATAGTGTTACATGCCTAAAGCCTGAAAAGCATGAACTGCATTTTTTTTTAGAGTTTATTGCTATTTAATGTTTAATTAAGACTTTTGGCATGACTGTCACCAAGCTCCCTGCCAATATAAAAGAATTAAGTTCCTAACTAATAATAGCTCTGGTTAAATTGAAATTGGCAGGTGATGACCCACTGGTTGGGCAAGTTTATTGAAGACCATGCCCCAGTTTTGTTAATGAAGGTATCCATCATTCACTCATTGATACATTATTTATGAAGCCAGGATAGATGCTAAGTCCTATATTTGGTGCCAATATCTATAATTTAGTTGGTAAATAGAAGACACATGCTGAAGATATTATAATAGTGGGGAATGCTGAGCTCCAGAAAATTATTGACCAGTTTCTGGCCTTTTCCATCCCATACTCTGTTCAATAGTAATTATCTTAATTAAAATAAAATTTCTACAATACAACATGTCAAACCGAACAACACTAGATGAGAAAAAATATAGAAAGGCTGGGATTAGCAATCTTTAGATGATACTCATCCTATTGTTTGATTCATCATTGATAAGAGATTTATTTTTTTCTATAGTTGCTATATTGCTTTACTCTGGTTTGGAGTTTCTCACATTCTTTTATATATGTCTCTACGAGTAAAAATGTAAAGATCAGTAAATAAGAAAAAGCCATATTGAGTTAAAAATATGCACGTTTATTATGCTATGGTGAAAGTCTAGGGTAGTAGCTTCAGAGATTAATCATGAGCCCAAAGATGTCAACAAGCTGGGGTTTTCTCACATTGTTGATCTACCATATCAATTATGTTAACTTCCCTTAGAATTCTTGCTTACTGTGTGACAAAGTGGCTACACAAGATCCAATCATTTTACCTCTAAATCTTCTTGCATTGTTTCACATATGAGCTTTTGGGGGATACCTACTATTTATAACAGTGCTTTTTTTCTATTTCCATTCAAATCTGCCATTTTTTAATCACCTATTAGAATTCGACTTTTTGCCTTCCCATGATTTCCTTCTCTTTGCCAGAAATGTCCTCACATTGGGGCTTTTAAATTAGCTAGTTTCTTTACTTATATTATATTTTCTCCTCACAAGTTTTCCTTCTTGACTTTTGGTTATATTCAGGATCTCTTCTCAATTGATACACTCTCAATTATGCCACCTTTAATCTCTTAAATTGAAAGAATGCACTGTTTGTTTTCTCATGGTAATGTTTATTTGGCTTCATGGTATATCGCAGTATGTAATTGTAATTTTCTGAATGGATGCTTGCTTCTAACTGTCACTGGTGTACACTCCGTGTGGTGGTTGTTCTGAATCGTCAACTTGACTGGATTGAGAGATGGCTAAATCTAAGGAACTTCTCTATGTGTCCGTGAGGGTGTTTCTAGAGATGATCATCTTGTGGGACAGCAAGCTGAGGGGAAGATCGTCCTTGAAGGGGGATGTCACCATCCAACAGGCTTCATCCTAGATGGAACAAAGGGTGGGAGAAGGTGGGAGCCAGCACAGCCATGAGATTCATTCTTCTCTAGCGAGTTCCTGGTTTGCTGCTATGATTGCCTCAGGACATCAGACTCCAGATCCTTCACCGTTCCAAAGCAGACTCTGACCAGCGATCCTCCAGGAAATGTCCAGGCCTTTAGTCCCAGAAAGAGGATGTATCGTGAGTCTACCTTCAAGATGCTGGAGTCTCAAAAGGACTGAGCAGCTTCTGAATTCCCCAACTCCCCAGCCTGCAGAAGGTTGTAGTGGGACAATCTGACTTTTGATCCTAGAAGTCAATCTAACAAATTGTCCTTCTACAGTAATATATATATATATACACACACAATAATATATATTACTGTATATACACACATACATGCATATGTATCGTATATATTATGGTAATGTAAGAATTGTGTTGTTACGATGGGGAACTTTTGTAGTTTTGTTATTTTTTACATTCTCAAAACCAAATACTATAATTAGTATCACAGTGGTGCTCTGAAATGATTATTTATGTAATAAATATAGACCATTCAGGAAGACAATAAATTATAACAATTCCCATTTTGGACTGGGGCGGGCCACAGCTCAAACAACAGCTCTGTGTTTTCTGGATGCTTAATTATGGAAAATTGAGTTTCCATTTATATAAATGGTAATGGTACACCACTCTCAGGAAGGAAAGAGGAATTAAATAGAAATATAGATTTTAGAAAATACTTAATAATATTCCTAGCATCTGCCAAGTAAAAATAAGTGCAAGTCCTCACTGTTCATTTTCACTCTGCTATACGGTTCTCAGGTATTGGTGCCATTGATAGATCAGTGTGTAGGGTGTGGAAAATTAGAGAGATGGTATGTGGATGAGAGAAAAGGGTATTGCAAAGGTCAGTGAGGAATGAGAGCATATTGCAAAGAGACAGGGAAGAAAGAGCCCAGACATAGGAGAAAGACGGCAGGCTTAGAATTGAGTATTTGGTACTACGGACTCTGAAAATGCAGGGCTAGGCAGATGTACTTTGTCATTAATAAGACAGAAATGTTGCTTCTCTGCTACTAATTTTAAGTTACTTTATGAAAAAATTGAGAAATTGGATGAATATTTATAAAATTTATCCCCAAATCTTGATTTTATTTCTGATTATTTTACCAATTTCTTCCACTCCTGGATGTGGGCAAAGAAAATAGCATCTATTATTTTTAATTACTTGAAATATATAAGAATAGAGGAGGGCTTTTCTCCTTTACTCCTTTTGCATGAGTTACATTATACATAAAGCAGTTCAGTCAAACAGATCTTCAGTTTTCCAACTTCATAATATGCTTTTTTAAAATTTATCTCAGTATTTTTGTCTATTTGTGGATGGTTGAAGTCATGGTGTCTGGGTGGGGCTGGAGCTCTGGCTCGGTGGTTATGGCGCTTGCCCAGCATGCGTGAGTACACTGGTTCAAACCCCAGCACCACGTACACAATGAAGTCTCAGAGCAATGGAAGCCACACGAAAAACTAAGTAAAATCTGTTTCTCTCTTTCTATCTCTCTCACTGTGCCTCTCATGGTGTCTGAAGTTAGTCAACTTATGTGCCATTAAATAAATTATTTGTCCAATATAAACATCTGTTTAAGCATCTGTTTACTATTAATGAAAAAGGAATGATTAAAAAAACCTACTGCACAGGTTTATAGTGAGGATCAAATTAAAAACGTATGTAAAATATCTGGCCCTCAGTACATAAATCATTTTTAGTTATCTGATTATCACCAGAACAACAACCTGCATAATTATTTCATATTTTCACTTGATTCAAGGTTAATGCCTTGAAGTGAATATACCTTATATCTCTACACAAAATAAAACTAAGGTTTAAATAGTTTGTCTTACTCTTGCCCTTATTTGTAGGAGGAGGAAGAACTAAGAATTATCCAGGTTTAAAGATCAAGATCCCATGCTTTTCTACTTTAATGTCAACTCCTGTGCAAGTATGGTGTGTGTGTGTGTGTTTCTTTTTGTACCTAAAACAGTGAATTATTAATGTTTGGCAAGTTTGTTTATGAGAAAAAAGAAGGAAGGAGATATATTAATTAATTCTGTTCAACAAACCTTTGCTGAGTATCTAGTATAATTAAGGGTGCAGATTTCCAAATAACATCTAAATAAAAATTCTTGACATAAGTAAGCATGGTCGATTGCAGGAAACCACCATCTGTAGCACAGTATGTGTGTGCCGGTCAAAGCATCTACTTGGAATGAGATGTTGACTCTATTGGTGTGGAGTGGTTGCTGAGATGGAGTGTGAAGCTTGAAATATAGTCGTGGAGAACATAATGCTCAGTAATATTTTAAAGAATGAACAGAGTTTCCCAAAGGAAGGATCACCCCAGGTGGGGAGAGAAATTGTTAAAAAATAGAGGTGGAAATAATATAGAGATTTTCAAAACAATAAGAAGCTTAGTATTACTAGAACCAAACTTAAAAATTTGACAGTAGTGGTGAGAAGAAATAAGACTAGTAAGAAAAACAGGGGCCAAATCATAGACAGATCTTTTCCTGACATACATAGAGATCTGCAGAGAGATTGTGGATATCCCCAGCACCTTGTTTTTGAGCCACTGTGTCACTAATGTCAGGCATTCCAGGAGTATAAGATCATAGATCATGCCTCATGATCAGGAAGTCTGACACTTCAGTTTACTGCCACAGGAAAATTTACCCTGTTTTACCTCTTGAGCAGCATTCAGGGAATTAATGGAGCAGCACTAGGTATCTTGATGCTCATGAAAGAGAAACACCCAACCTAAACAATGCTCTCACAGATAGAGTTAAGGCAATGTTTATGGTCTCATTTGTAACTAGCACAGTCATGGGAGCTTGTGAATTTCCTTTTAGGGCCCTGATTTGATACAAGTCATCTAATTAAAAACCCACTAAAAATACTTGCTTTAGCTATTTCTTTAGCTTAATTGAATGTATGCCATTTACTTTTCAAGGACTTTTAACTACTGTCCTAGCAGAGACTTTAAAAAACAGCTTTAATTGTAACACAATTTGGTAAGAGATCAGGTAGATTTCAGTTTATTGAGGGTATTAAGCATGAAGGTGGCTTAAATACAAAGGCTTATAACTATATTGAAACCAATTATCATGCAATATTTTGAAGAAACATTTGAAACTAAGCAAAGTTTGAGATTCAGAGAAAATCAGCCACTTAGGATTTTGAATCCAACAAGTGCCTTTTGGACCTAGTATTGCAAGTATTATTCTTTGTTTACACAGGGTCTGCTAGCATTATAATAAGTCTTATTTTCAGAAATATGTGCATGTAAAGATAGTTAAATATGAACTTTCCTGTGATAAATAAATGGATGCACCAATAAAGATAAAGGTAGGACAAGTTCACCATTCATGAAACAACAGACCTGAGGTCTGGTTACAACTGATAGATTATCATCGCAATGGGGTGATACTGATACTTGTAGCAAATGTACAAGTAATTATCTACAAACCAGGCTGAACATTCATTTTTATAATACTTAATAAAATTACTCAGTCATAGAATATGGATTTGATAGAACACATGAAGGAATATTATTCTAAGACTATTTTATTTTAGGGAAATTTTGTAGGAAAATGATTGAAATTAAAATCATAATGTTCATTTATTTGATTTGTAAATTTCCCCTGAATATAACAGACCATCCAATGAAAGATCATTATGCATACACATGAGCACATTGTATGAGTTTTACCTCTCAAGCTTGGTTATTTTCTTGGCTTATCATCAAACCACCTTGTACCAGACTGTGCCACTGGGCATTCAGCAGACAGACAATAGGCACAAAAACCATTCAAAAACTAATCATCTAAGACACAAAAAGACAAGGAGCAAAGCATTAGCTGCATTACAGAAAAGTTTGTCTCCTGTCTCAGAGTACATTCTCAGGTCTTCATTCAGCTTATCTGGATTCCGGCTTGTACATCAGGTTTTGCATATGATAATTATTTTTTCACATAATCTCTTTCTTCTATTACCTCTGGTTATGTATATTTTTTCTTTTTTTAGAGAGAGGGATAGAAGGAGAGGGAGGCAAAGAGAAAATCAACTTTATTTTTTTTCATCTGGATCTTGTTTTTCTGACACTTAGTTGTGGTGCTAGGCTTTGAATCTGGGTCCTTGTGCATGCCAAGTAAGCACCATAACCACTGAGCCACTGCTCCATCCTCTGGTTATAGATTTTTAACACACTGGATAAACATATTTTATCCAGTGCCTTCATTATTTTGTTTATTTTATTCTACTAGGCTTTTTATAACATGTGCAATCATCATGTCTTCATGAATTGAATAATCATCTATTTTAGCGTATGAATAAATTTGGGAGACTCACTCAAAATATAATTATCAGAAATAATTGTTTAATTATAGATAGTTTTCAAATATTATAAGCTCATATGTAAACTACTAAAGTGGCTTTAAAAATAAACACAATATAACACTGAAATAAATATAATAAGTATATTATAATCTACATTGCTTTTATCTGAACTACTGGATGTGTGATTACTAGAAGGAATTTTCTTTTTCACATCACAAACAGACTGTGAAGAATTGAGAAATGTCTCTAGTGAAATGAATAGAGAAATTCTATTATAAAACACAAATAAAAAACGTGTTTTAAAGAAATGATTTATGTATATCATAAAAATAAACTAGTACATGATAAGCAAGAACTGTCTGAAAGTTGTTAAACTTCAAGAAGATGCATTAAAGAATTGGATAAATTTATTGATAAAACACATATGGATAGGAAAACTAAATAATGTAAATGTGTCAAGTCTCTTCAAATTGATTTATAGTTTTAATATAACCCCAATTCAATAGCAATGCACATATTTTTGGAGAAAGCTTATTCTAAAATGTGCCAAATCAATTGTCAAGTGCAGAGTCAACCATTATTAAGGTGCTTTTCAAGGGGAAGTGTTTGGATGAAGGATTTGTTCAACAAAACACAGTTTTTATAAAACTGTGTGTGTTCTGACAAATCGATATTTGTGCAGGGAACAACAATGAAGATTCTGGGAATAGGGCACACATGTAGAGTTGTTTCACAGATGACAACTGTCACTGAAGAGCAATTGGGAAAATACTACCTTCTCTATAATTGTTGCTGTAATAATTGTCATCCAGAAGGGGAAAGAAAGGAAATCTGATTATCACTCAGATTCATGCCTGGTGGACTGAACACTTGATTAACAAAGCCCAGTACGGGATGGGCAAGGGGGTGCAGACCTGTAATCCCAGCAGCTCAGGAGGCTAAGGCACAAGGATCACAAGTTCAAAGCCAGCCTCAGCAACTTAGCAGCAAGGTTCTAAGCATCTTAGTGAGACCTAGTCTCAAAATAAAAATTAAAAAAAAATAAAGATTGGGGATGTGGTTCAGTGGCAAAGTGCCCTGGGGTTTATTCCCTGGTACCAAAAAAAGAAAAAAAAAAGAAACCCAACACAAAAATATAATACAAAAAGTTTTAGAAAAATATTTTTAAACTCAGGTCAGGGACAAATTTTTTTAAACTCAAAACATGTTAGCAATGAAGAATATGATTAACAAAAAAAGAGGATGCCTATTTTTTTAAGATGTCTATTTATATTAAAGGCTCCCATCTAAGATAACATGTTAAAGTTTCTAAATCATGTCAATATCAGTCAATAGGAAATATGCAGAACATCTGACCGAAAAAATTTTGGAGAAACTATTTGTAAAGACAATTCACAAGGTAGATAACCAAATGGTCAGTTCATGCAGGAAAAGATACAGAACTCATTTGAAAATGATATAATGTACATTAAAGTAACAATGTGATATCTCTAAGTATCCAATGGATAGGCAAAAATAAAATATATAAAAATCCACTTAAATATCAACTGATAGCAATATTGAGAAATAAGTTATCAAATATTCATGCAATTGATGCTATTATTGAAAATGAGGGAAATGTTTCTATCAATACAGACCAACATTATCCTTTTAAACATGTTGAGAAAAACATTGGACATGGAAGAACACAGAAAATTAAATTCCAGTTATATAGAATTTAAAAATAGTCCCTACTCAGGCTTTTTATTTTTATGGATACATGTATGTTTTATAAAAATAAAAAGAAGAAAATGAATTATAAATATTAAATTCTCGCTAAGTCTGGGAAACAGAAAATTCTAAGACTAATGAGATACACAAGAGATATCAAGTATTAATAACAATATCATTTCTCTTAAGCTCTATGCAAATATTTGAGTTTGCTTTATTCATTATTTGTATTTTATTGATATGTTATTCAATATCTATTTGTTCCATAACCCCAGCCACTTGGGAAGTTGTTGGAGGAACATTGGGAATTCAAGCCCAGCCTGAACAGCAGAGAGGATAGCATAGAGATATCCTGTCTCTTATATTAAATAAAAAGAAAACAAACTTTTAAACGTACACATTTTATGATAGAAAATTCCAAAGTTGTTTTCCAAAAGTATATGTCAAAGAGCATATGATACAATGGTATTATTTGATGGGAAGATTATAACTAAATTTTTTTTTTTTGTTAAAGAGAGAGAGAGGGTGACATTTAAAGAGAGAGAGAGAAACAGAGATAAAGAGAACATTTACTTTATTTATTTTTTCATCTGGCCCCAACTTCACTAACACAGTTGCATACATAGTGCTGGGGTTCGAACCCAGGATCTCACACATGCCAGGCAAGTGCCGTAACTGCTAAGTCGCTGCTCCAGCCCCACCATTATAACTAATTTTAAAGCTAATAAAATTAGTATTTCAGTAGCATATTTCAGTAGCACGTCCCCTACATTCACAGATTTGAGTTATTTGAAAGGGTTAGACACTGAAGCTGTTGCTTCGTCATTGCTGCTGTTCTTCATCATATACTATTTACCACAAAAATAATTTAAGTACCTTCATTCACCAATTTTTTACCTTCTCTTTCCCAAAACATCTTCTACATTTCAGCAACTTTTTGCATGCTAAGGAAATGTCCCCCTGCCTTTTTAAAAATTATAATTGAATGTCCTTTAGAAGGATTATGCTTGTCCTTCCCTTTGTGAACGAACACATCATGTTCTCTTATTTCATCAAAAATGAAGTTATTTTTGGCAACCAAACGTCAACCTCAAATCCTTGAAGAAGAAGAAGAACAGCTCAACTCTCCTTCTTTGGATTCTTGCAATATTTAGCTTGTGACTGCTGCAATTTAAAAATTCGGATTTACATTCTCATAGTAATTTATGCCAAGAATGTTTTCCAAGATACTTTTGGTTTCTAAAACTTTTTTTTCTCTGTTTACTTACTTAACCATCTTTGTTCAAAAGCAGAATCCTTAGCTGGACTGATGTAAGCCTTAGAGATTCTGAACTCCCTCTCCAAGTGTATGGTCAGAAGCTGCAAGAGTGTGCTTGCAAGAGTGTGCCTGACCATTTTTCTTTACCCTTTAAAGAGTGCATGAGCATTATTTTGTAGATTTTCTCTCTTCTTAATGTCCCTCTATTACCAGATATTGGTTGAATAACCCAAACTCGAATTATTTTGCTGAACAGGCTATTAAACTAAAGCTGGTTATATTGATAATTCAAAGTTCTCAACAAAATTATTGGTGCTGGTGTGGACTTATTTGAGACACTTGTTCAAGATGAGCACTTTGAAGAGATTTGTAATTACACGTGAAAGACTCATCAGATTCGCAAATAATGTTCTGTGGAACAAATTTCCACCTGGAGACAGTCAGGAATTAGAGCCCAGGGACTGTGGAGACAAGTTGGCAGCTCCGGATCCTAGTCTCAAGTCTTGCTCGCTGGGGAAGGCAGCTATTATGTAGCAGGAAGGGGCTCCGTGCAGTCTTTTCCATGTTGAGGGAAATTAATCCCTTTCAGTAATCTTGACCTCATACTGAAGACTGAGTAGATCTGGAACTCTCTGAGATATTTTCCAGAGTATGACAAGGACAAGATTTTAGTAACATTTTTACAACATTATTTGCATTTCTCTTCCCATCATTTAATAAGAGTAGAGTTTTTCAGATACATTGCATGTTATGTCACATGGACTGTTTACAAAGCAGATTGTAATCGTTCAGCTATCTTTTATTAAGTCAGACACTAAAAAAATTTACAAAAAAGACAAAATAATGTCACTCTTTTTATTATTTTTATTTTGGAAAATATACTTATTTTCATAAGAAAGAGTCAGTATGTTAAGTAATAGGTGGTTTTGTTTGCTTAGCGATTAAGATACAAAACATTCTTAAATTTAGTCTTGCATAATGTAAATAATATAGTTCATTAGAATATTACTTTAAAGGAGAAATCGATGTTTAATATGACATTCTTTTTTTAATTGGAAGCAAGATTCAGATAACACAAGAATAAAGTCGAGCTTGGTAAATTGCATGATTTTTAAAATTTAAATTATATAGGGATTTTTTTCTAGCAAAATATTTGTGTGTGCACTAAAGTAAAAACAAAGTTCTTCTAACTATATAGTTTTAAATTTCAATAATTTTACACATATGTTTACCCACATAACCAACACCTAGAACAGTACATGAATATTTTTAAGAATGTATCCTTTGG
Source organism: Aplodontia rufa (assembly GCA_004027875.1). Taxonomy (NCBI): domain Eukaryota; kingdom Metazoa; phylum Chordata; class Mammalia; order Rodentia; family Aplodontiidae; genus Aplodontia; species Aplodontia rufa. The sequence continues at coordinate 19,505 of PVKS010006659.1, forward strand.
GTCTTCTTACCCAATGAGCCTCCCCAGATAGCACATTTGTTCTAAAATTATAGAGAAGTTTTGCCTTGTTGCATTTCAGAGCATCAGACCCCAACGGCATACACGAGTTAAGACTTTGTTTGCTCAATAAAATGTCAGGACATTGCTGAGTATCACAGGTAGTTCTTTTTTGTTGTGGTGGCTTTAGAACATTGTACTTGTACATAGCAGTACACTTTTGTGCAGTGGAATGAAGCTGCATAAGCATTGTTGTACACAGAATTTGCTGGGTAGATGCACTCATTTGTCTCAGATGTAATACTTGGGCATGGAATTCCTTGGTCATATGTTAGTTTTAGAAGACACTGCAAACTGTTCTCCAAGTCTGAAGGGGTTTGTGTAATTTATATTCCCATTAGCAATCCAGCTGTCTCACATCACTGGGAACCATTAACACTGCCTAGCTTTTATTTTTATTTTTTAAAGAGAGAGGGACAGTGAGAGAGAGACAGAGAGACAGAAAGAATCAATTTTTATTACTTAGGTTTTCATGTGGCCTTCATTGTAACATCTAGTTGTGTACATGGTGCTGAGATTTGAACTCGTGTACTAATGCATGTAGGGCAAGTGCCTAACCGCTGAGCCACTGCTCCAACCCCTTGCCTAGCTTTTCTTTCTTTTCTTTTTTATCTTATTTTTTAAAAATATTTTAAATTTTTTGAGAGAGGATAGTGAGAGAAAGAGAGAGAGAGAGAGAGAGAGAGAGAGAGAGAATCGACTTTTATTGAGTTCTTCACATGGATTACATTGCTCCAGCACTTAGTTGTGTATGTGGGTTCTGGGGTTTGAACCCATGTATTTGTGCATGCCAGGCAAGTGCCATAACTGCCAAGCCACCACTCCAGTCCCCTCAAAATTATTTTTAAACAATTTTAGCAAAATGACATCAACTTACAAATAAATGAAAATATCTTTGTAAGTTTTACTTTGTCAAGAAAAATCATAATATGTAAATTTAAAAAGGAAGTTTATCTTAGTTAAATATGCTACATTTACAGATACAATTTGTGTAATAAGGGATGGTGTATTTTTTACAACATTGATTTATTTTTATTATCCTGACCATCTAGTTTTTAGGACTAATGTTTACCCCTGGGAGCATTTCTTTTTTTTTTTAATTTTGATTTCATACATATGGTCTTAAAATTAGGAGGAGTTCATCCTCAAACAATTAAGAACAAAAGTGTAATGACAGAACAAGCCAATACTGGTGCCAGACCATGATTTCCCCCCTTTGGGTTCCCCATGGTTCTATGTTTCACTCTACTTAAGCCCCAAAAGATGCCCCTCACTTGATGAGTGGATCCAAAAGCTTTGGTACATATATACAATGGAATAGTACTCGGCTATTAGAGAAAACGGTATTATAGCATTTGCAGCCAAATGGATAGAGACGGAAAAAATTTTACTAAGTGAAGTATCCCAAACTCAGAGACTCAAGGGCCGAATGTTTTCTCTCATTTATGGAAGGTAGAATACAAGCGAAAACAGTATGATAGATGGCTAACCTAACAATTAGCTCAACATGTATGAATTTTTACACGATCATGGGGAACCTTGCCTAGGTTCCCGGGGAAACATGCAGAGCGGGACAAGGAGGGGGAAGGGGAATAGGAAGGACATCAAGGAGACCAGAGGGATGTAGTATGGGGGAATCTAATCTGAGGGGAGCCTCCGACTTCCAGGAGAAGTCTAATTAACCTGCCTAGCTTTTAAAATGTTAGTCATCCTGGTGTATGCTGTGATACCTGTAGTCACTAAACCTGTATTTAAAAGTGAAAAAGTGCTCTTCAGCACCTTTCCATGTCATTATTGACAAGATGAATATCTATTTTGTGAAATTCACCTTCAAGGATTTTACTCATTTATCATTTTTTTACAGTCTATATTACATAGAGAAGTTTCTCTGATTTACAAAAACTTTTTTCTGTCCTGACTTGTATACATGGAACATTATATTGTTCACTAGAATAAAAACATTTCTATTTATTTGCTGATCAGTGATTTTCATTTCCTTTAAAGATCTTTGTTAAAGGAAGATATTTGATTTATATCATAAATGCATTGTAAATTTTATTATTTTTGGTTGAAATATCATAATTTTATATTAGCTATATAATCAATCTCAAATAAATTATATTTTGTGAGGAAAAATAAGATTACTTTATTCTTCTTTGTGGGTAGATACAAGATATAACATCATTCATGTTAAAGGACACTCTTCTCAGAGTGACCCTTTGTCAGTAAATCAGTTGGTCATAATCCCTGATTTTATTCCTGGACTGCAATTTGGCTCTTTATACAGTCCCACTTTTAACAGAGTTCTCAGGACAAATGCTTTTGAGTGGCATTTGTAAACCATTTACATTTAATATACAAAGAGAAATACAATTTAGGTTTAAATCTACCATTTTTTAATTTGATATTTCTTTGTTATTTTAATCAGGTCTCTTCTACCCTCATATTTTTAATTTTTCTTTTGGATTGATTGCATATTTGGGGGATTTTATTTTATCCCTGCCATTGGCTTATTAGGCTTGCTTCCTATTTGGTTGATGGCTATGGTTTATAGTATGCAGTCTCTTTCAAATAATACTTTATTTGAAAGTATTTGAAAGTAAATACTTTTAGTGTAAGAATCATACAATATTCCCAGTTCTATCTTTGTGCTATTGAGATCATATATTTGGGCTGTGAATAATTATATTTAAATGAAATTTTAAAAGAGGTAGAAAGGGGGCTGGAGTGGTGGCTCAGTGGTTGGAACACTGCCTTGCATGTACAAGAACCTGGGTTCAAATCCCAGCACCACATACACAAGTAGGTGTTGGAAAAACAAAATCCAGATGAAAAACAATTGATTCTCTTTTTCTCTAAAAAAGTTTTAAAAAGAAGTAGAAAAATTTTTATATTTATTTATATGTATTCCATTCACTGTGTTCTTCATTATTTTATAAAATAGCGACCAACTTGAAGAACTTCTTTCCTTATAAGGCAGATATAATGCCACCAAATTCTCTTAGCATCTATCTCTCCGAGCAATTCTTTACTTTGCCTTAATTTTAAAAATCTATTTTCTTTGGATACAGAAACAGAAATTATCTCACTCAGCTTCCTGCAAGATCACTTATTCCTTTTCATTTTCCTGTTCTCTTTTGGTCAGCAAATCTGGTAACTTGTGGTTCTTGGCTGTTCAGTTCTAAGGGTAAGACAATAAAATACAAATTAGAGCCATTTAATGCACCTAAGTATCATAAAAATATTTGTAGATAGGAAGGTAGATAAATAAAGAGATTCATTTGAGCTGGTAGACTTTCACTTGTAATTCAGGATGGTCTTATATGAAGGCAAGACTATAAAGAGAAATAAACAAATAAAAACACGAAAAGAGTTTTGACTTGGGGATCTTGCAGTTTATTAACTGAAAATCTGATCTCTTGCTGGAAAGATAGAAAAGAGGATTTTAGCCATTTCGTGAAGGTAGGTAAGATTAATTGTTATGGACATATAGTTTATTTTCAGTACCAAATGCCAATTGCACCTTCAGGCATATTCAGCATTTTCAACTTTCCACAATAGCATAGGTTTTGCGCAATCCATTGGCTCCTTTACAAAAACAGTTTAATCATTTCCCGGAATATTGGTTCAAAATCAATGGTGAGCATTTACACTGGTAACCTTTTTATTTGTACACACATAGACATATACACATTACATAAAGTATTGTGTAAAGTTTATTTTGTATCAGTTGATACTTGCTAATTAATACCATTTATTTAGAAATCATTTATCAGTAGTATTAAGATATTCATGTAATCTACTTTTTTAGATGACAATAGAAATATGTTGTGGTATTATAATACAGCACAAAATAAAGTACTTTCCCACTATGGTGATCCAAATCCTCACAAATACAAACTGCTTGTTTTAAACATCATCTTATGATAGGACAGTCTTCAATACAAGAGTAGAAAAGAACTAGTTATGCCCAAGCTGATTTGCATTGTTAACAGCCTTCTTTCTGGATATCTTTTTAAAGCAACTGTCAATTTTGTGATGGTAATTATAATTAAAATCTACTTAACAAAATCCACATATCCAACTGGGCAAAGTGGCACTTTGTAGTTCTAGCTGTAGGGAGGATCTCTTGAACTCAGGAGTTTGACACAAGCCTGAGCATCTCAGAAAGTCCATTCTCAACAAATAAACAAAAATCAAAATCAAAGTCCATAAATCCAATTGGCAAGTTACTGCTCAGCTGCAAAGTTTCAGAGCTTGTATGCAGGTAAACTGGGAACTCACAGTGACCTGGAATCCTCTCCATTTTTCTGTTCATTGTCCTGAGCGACATAGATAATACATGTAAAATATAGAACCCCAAAAGAAACCTTATATTAATGCATTTTCATTGAAGTTAAAGTTTATAGCTTGCTAATTTTTATTTAAATATAAATCTTAGCAGAAGCTCAAATATTATTTTTTCCAAAACCTTCCTTTTCTATCCAATGCTCACATACATTGGAAGATGCAATACCTGGATTCAGTTCTCTTGGTCTTCTTTCTTCACTTAGCATTCACTCGTAAATACCCCCTGTGTTCAAAAGGTGTCCACATGGCTCATCTTCTAATGGCCTGCTTCTTCGCGAAGTTATAACTTATTATTATTACTTTACTATAAAAAGAGAGGATTATGTATTTAACTTCTCATGAGATGTAAGAACCAGAGTAACATAATTTACAAAACTTAATTTACTACAGACAGTTATAATAGTATTAATTTATGTTTTAGTATTTATTTTTGGTTATTGCCAATGGCAAGCATTTATGTCTTGATAAAGTGACAGCTCCATGAAAACACTTAGGATATTATTGATTATTGAGACACATCTTTAAAAATAATATTTGCTCAGGAGTATACTTCATATTTAATATGTAACATGTATCCCTCAAAATTATTATAGATTTTGTTGAATACCATTTGTATTTTTAGGGACAACACATTTTGTCCTCATGCTTGTGTAGTTCTTGAAGAATGCTGTATAAATTCTAATTTGACACAATCAATAAACATTGGAGCTCACTGAGCAGTAAGTCAACTTAGTGCTAATGCAGGGCATAATTAAATGTTGAAATCCATTTTATTCTTTTATGGAGTAGATAAAAATATATGTAGCCATTACTAATATTAGTAAAACTTACATACACAAGAAGCATATAACATTCAAAACACGAACAAAAAATACCCCATGTAATTTTTTCTACTTCTTGAATATATATTGGAAATTCCATCAGTTAAGGGAATAAATAATAGCCAGAGAAATTTATGGTAGTTGTAAAATGAAAGTGTCAGAGAATAAATAAATCGTCTTTCTCTGGGAAACATACACTGTTTTGAATTTTTTTGAATGTTCAAAATTTATTATGAGTCTGTGTAAACTGATTTGCATGTTTTATTTAATTATGTATTATTCAAGTTTCTCTGCTAATTGAGTTGTTTTAGTATCACATTGTAATATATGTAATAGTGACTGAAAATAATAAATAGTGACTATGATGCTCACTCCCTGTTAAAAGGAAATTTAAGTAATAAATTCATATAACTATTTATAAAATGTTCTGGAAAAATGACAACTCTGGATGTTCACATATTTACAAATTAACTGCTTTTATTAAAGTTCCTAAGTTGGTATCCATGGAGATTTTATTGGTACTCTTGGGTCTCCTATTTGCTTCTCCAGAAAAATCTAATCTATTTCTTCTCATTATTACTATTATTATTATTATTATTTTATCATGCTAAGAACAAGTGTTCTACACTTTCAATGTATTTTTAGAGTATAGTAAACTATCATTGTTGGGCTGGAGCAGTGGCTCAGCAGTTACAGCGTTCGCCTGGTTGGCAGGAGGACTGGGGTTTGAAACCCAGCACCACGTATACAACCAAGTTTCAGAGCAATGAAAGCACCATGAGAAACTAAATAAATTGATTCTCTCTTTCTCTCACTCTCTCTCACTGTCCTTCTCTTAAAAAAATAGTGTCATTATTCATAGGCACAATATTATACAGCAGAGTTTTAGATCTTACACATCTTGCATGGGCAAAATTTCATAATACCAAAACAAAATAAATGCTAAAACTATCAGTCAAGAGATAATGTTGTAATGCATTAAAATGGAAATTTCCATGTGAAACCAAGTACAAAAAGTTTAAAATCTAGGATTCAATATGTTCTCTAGACAAGAAAGAGAAGGAAATCTGAAGTATGTGCTACCTTCTGTCACTCTTGAATCCAATTGGTCACAGTCTTAGGTATAGTAGATCATGACTCCAGAGGTAGCGCTCAGCTCATGGTTTTGAGGTGTCTTGCAGAGGTATTCTCATTGCAGCCCTTTCAACTAGCCTACCTTAAGTAGCTTGCTGAGAGGAAAGAGTGTTCAAGACAGCCCCACTTGATGTTGAGAAAAAAAATAGGTATTTTTATTCAATACAAATATCCTATCCTTTATTTATTGATTAATACTCATCAGATGCTTTTTATCCACATCAATTTACAAACTATATAGTCCTGTAGAAGTATATTAACAAAAATAGCAAAATTTAAATTTAAAAATGTTATAAATCTTTATGTCCAGAAAACTGTGGAAAAATCTACATAGAAGACAAATGTGTGCCCTTCATTTAAATGTTACCTGATCCTAGCTCATTATGTTTTGTTAGCATATTACTTCCCAGGTTATATGTAGCTGTGTGTGAATGAAAGTTGTATACCTTTCTTTTATGATTAGAATGGAAAATATGCATAAAATGTTTACTTAAGGTGCTGTAAATTATTATTCCCTGACCTAAAATCTATGAACAATAAACTACAATGTAAATAAAAAGTTTCTTAAGTGGATGGTCTAAAAATATAAGGAAATTAACAGGATTAATTAAAATACAGAAACAATAAAACTCTCATGTTATGCAGTCCACAAAGCATTAATTATAGAGGCAATATAGAAAACAAAAATTGTTTTTGCATTATGTTGAAAAGTAAATCAACTATATGTGTGTGTGTGTTATATACTTTTTATTAAATAAATATATGGGAATTTAACAAGAAATTACATAAAATGATAGGAATTTTTTTTAAGAAAGAGAGTGAGAGAGGAAAGAGAAAATCAATTTTATTTATTTTTTCATCTGGCCTTTGTTTATTTGAACCTTAGTTGTATATATGGTGCTTGGGTTTGAACCCAGGTCCTCATGCATGCCAGGCAAACACTTCACCCACTGAGCCACTGCTCCAGCCTACTAGCAGTTGATTCTTGAAAGAATAAGATTGTGAATAAATAGCTCTCTTTTAAATTTAAAAAATTCTTTTATTTTTGCTTCCATCAAGTTTTGCACCAAAGCATGGAAAAAATGATTTTGTGAGCAAAGTTAAAATAATTTAATAATTCCTGGAAGATAATGCATCCAGGATATAGGATGTATCATATGTCCATGAGGATAAATAATTCAAACTCTCACTCACAAGCATGTAGACTGTCTATTATACAAAAATATAGTTGCTTGTTTTCACTTCCCCATACCAATGAGAAGAGAGTTAAAATGACATATTCTCATCTTAAATTTGGATCAGTAACATTGGGTTAATATTTTAGTATGAGCAGCTCATAATGATCATAAATAGTTAAAAATGTAAGCATTAAACTCAATACACATACATTTATCCCATAGTCATCTTAAATTTTATACAAATCCTGCAAAGGTAGAGATGGCATGTTACCCAAATAGAGGAGTAATAGAAATTTGTAAAACATTAATTTGAGTAATATACAATTTCAATAATTTGGAATTTATGGCCAAATTGTGTTGTGTGCATAAACAAATGTATCACAATGAATGCCACTATTTTGTAGAATCATAATACACTAATAAAAACATTGTGTAGCTAAGTTTCTTAAAAAAAGTCTTTTGAAAACTTTAACTGGAATTGTGTCAGTTTCAAATCCATACAATAATATAAGAATATCTTTGCAATGTTTATTCTTCCCATCTATGAACATGGTATAGAGAGATATAAGTATATACATGAAAATAGAAATATGAGAGATTGGGGATTTAGTCAGTTGAAGAGCACTTGCCTAGCACTTCAAGGCCCCAAGTTTGATCCTCAGCACTGACAAAAAAAAAAATAAAATAAAATAAAGAAAGAAAATGGAGATATGAGGAAATATTCTTAAACTTTCAGATAGATATGTATACACACTATATACATACATAAATATGCACATATATACACACATATGCACATTTACTTATTTACATTATTCCTATGCAATTGGATTCTTTTCTTCCTTTTTCTGACTCTGCCTAGTTGTCATTAGAATACAGCAAGCAAAGACTTTTTGTTATATTCATTTGTATATTCTCATCTTATTAAAATCTGTGATTAGTACTCATCATATTTTTAGTAGGTTCTTTTTGGGTTTTTGTGCATATAATTTCTCCAACTCCACATAATAATAAATGTGCCTCTTCTTTTTAAAAATTTTTTTTAAAAAAATGAAAAATAGAATTGTAATTTAAATTTCTCTGGTAAGGCAGAAGAAAATTAAGATAATTCATGATAGTTAAAGTAAATGGAAATGAATACAAATTTACACATTTATATAAGGAGTTACTATTCCTAAAATAAAAGTGCAGGATCCTAGGTTTTCATGTAAAAAAATTGATTATTATATTGAACATGAGAATTGACATTAAACACAGTAAGCTGAAAAATGTCAGTAAAACTACAGTGTCTAGTACAGTGCTACCCCACAAAGTTTTGCAGAGCAAGTCATTATGGAAGTCTATGCCAGAATCACTACCTCCCTTGGAAATTATAATATGCCATCTAAGAACTAATGTTCCCTAAATATGATTCATTTAATTGCCTTAGCAACCCACTGCTATTGAAGACAGGAAATAATTTTACTTAATTTTAAGTAAAAAAATTAAAAGAAATTATGATCCCTTGCTTAAAAGTCACTATATTCTGGTAATACATAGAATAATATGATCAACTAACATTGATTCGAGTTCATAGAATACATTTCTGAATGGAAGATAAAATAAAATAATCAAGAGATTATAAGGCATACTATTAATAAAATAATGAAAGAAATCAGGCACCTTTGCTTGGAAAATACATGGAAGTGAGTTCAAGTGCAAGGGAATAATAGACAAAAACACTCTCTGTATAAGAAAGAAATAATAAAATTGAAATTGAAGTGTGAACCTCTAAAAGTGTCAGCTCTCTACCACTGGATGGGCTAGCCTGGAGCTTTTCTGGCCACCTACCAGGGAATGTGATTACCACCCTGCTGCTTATTTCCAATCACCTGCTTTCTATCTGAGGCCAATGAGGCTCTCTACAAACATCCACATCTCAGTGAGAGTAGGCCTGGATGGGTCCAGGTTTGAGTACGGACAAGGAACAATGACTTGTCTTATTTGAAGGTTGTTTTACTTTGTGCTAAAAAATATTTCAAGGACTCTGGGAATAAAATGATCCTTGTGGGGAAAATGTGCCCAGCTTTTCGTCTTGAGTCTCTTCCAAGCAAATCTGATTTCTAGGCGTGAGGCATGTAGATAATCACTAGATTTAAAGAAACTTCAACTGGGACATCTTATTTTTTATATAAAAGGTCCGGTCATAACTAACGCAAAAATTAAAAATATGCAAAAATATTATCACTATCTTAAAAATCAATCATTATAAACCAATAACTATGTTAGATCCTGGGGTTCTTAGTGTTGAAAGCTTTTCTTGGCCATTATTGAAATCTCTATTACATTCTAAATACTAGAAAGTCTGCATTTATTTCCATTTAACATTCTACTGCTACGTGTTCTTGTACGCACGCGGCTTACTGAGGAGAGGATTGTTTTATTAAGAAAGAGGGACAGTGAGAGAGAGATAAAGAAGGAATTTTTTATTTAGTTTTTCATGTGACTTTCATTCCTCAGACACTTCGTTGTGTATGTGGTGCTGGGGTTTGAACTCGCATACTCATGCCTGCCAGGCAAGTGCCGTAACCTCCGAGCCACCACTCCAGACCCTGAAGAGACGATTTTTAAAGGAATATATGATCCCAAAATGTAAACAACAGCAGATGCACAGACATAAGCAACTAAAATAAATATTCATTCCAATAAATGAGCTAATAAGTAATCAATTAATACATGTCTATGACTACTTTTGTTAAGTACTATTAGGGACTTTCACATAGACCATTTCAGGAAGGATCCTGAGTCCTCTTTTCTTGTCAATGAAATATTAATGCCAATCTAATCAAGTCATGAAGATTAAATTATTTACCTAAATTCATATGGTCACAAGTGTGGCAAAATTAGGACTTAACTGTTTGTAATATCATAGATGTCTTATTTTTCTAGAGTTACCCTTTCCTTAAGAAAGCACTGATGTGTGAAATGACTTGCATGGATAGGATACCCTAAGGATAGGGAATCTATCAGATCCTTAGGGGTAAAGACAGAGAGCACCCTGCAACAAATTCTAAAAATAGTTACTATTTTTGACAGCATGGTTTCAAAGACATATCCCCTTGATTAGTATACTTAGATTCTATAGGGGTTATTGTTAGTCACAGCCAATCAGCTTTGTATGCAACGTTGACTAGTAGTTATAATAAAATTATGGTGAACAAGCAAAACCATACATTATCAATCTGGGAAGGAGAGACGGTAGAAGAATTAATATGCTTGACAGAATGTCAGAAAAAGGGCCAATTTCAAGAGCTGAAAATTTATTGAATTAATTTATTTTATAATCATGGAAATGGTGAACAAATGAATGTTTAAGTTTATATGACGAGGAGATATGTATTTAGGCAGAAAAGGACCTTAAAGAAGCTAAGAGTAGTCTTTGCAACTTTTTTAAGTTTGGCATTAAATGTGAAACAATCTCAACATAGGTCCATCAATAGTCTAAATAGGCTAAGACTGACTGAAATTATGTCTCCTACCTTGAAAAAAGATAGAAAGCTTGCCATAGTCATGAGAAAAAACAACGAATGAGGGGAGAGTCAGATGTTCAAACTACAACAGGATATCCATAACCATCCTACACCATTGGTCTTTGGAACGTATAAGTCATTTAGGAGTTTTCTGGAGTGACACTGAGTTTAATGTCTCATGGCTGGTCCCCATGCAGGTCCTTCAAAATCCCACTAATTTGGAATGGGGTAGCTAAAGTATGAATATTTGAGTTTTGTAAGAACTTAATCATGCTAAGGAATAATGGAGAGACTTAGTACCTAAATTTGAAAATGCTGATGTAGCATTGGCAACAGCAACAACAACAAAAAAACAAGAGATACAGATGGTTTAAGGTTTGTCCTCAAACCTAGTATGCTATTCTTCTATGAGTCTAAATTTCCAGAAGCTCTCTTTTAAAAACTGTCCTCTTTTTTAAAATGTCCAGAAGTCCTCTTTTTAAAAAATTGCTGTTTGTAATTAAACTAAATTTACTTCTAGGAATATCAAAGATCCATAGAAAAAGTGTCAATCAATTTTCAGTCTATTGGTTAACATTTCAAGACTGCTAATTACTTTTTTTAAGTACAATGCATGACATTTCAGGTATTGTTTGGGCTAGCCTGGGAAATTAACTGGCAAAAATATTGCTGTGAATGTGATAACGGTTATGTATAAATTCAAATGTGTGATTTAAAAATTGCAGCACTTTTTTTTAGTTAGGTTCCCTGCAAACTCTGTTGGACATTTCAGGATTATACTCCAAATTGTTGCTAAAGTATTGCCACTAGCATTCTGTCTTTGGTCAGAGAATATTTGAGTAATTTGTATAAAAGGTAAAATAAGAATGGAACAAGGTAACAGCTAGACGTAATAGCAGCTAGTAATGTCATAAAAATGGAGTAGAATAAATCATGTTTCCGGAAAATGGCATTTTTACAGGGATTGCCTGTCTCTTAGTTTAACATATTGGCCTCTTTTACGTGAAACAAATTTGATAGATGCTGTCAAGGTAAAGTTAAGTGGATGGATTAAATGCAACTTGGATTATTCCAGAACAATGGTCTGAAAATTAAAAGTTAAGTGATTTTTAGTAATGGTGTTACGCTGCAGAAGAGGGCTACTAGATTGGAGAAAAGCATCGAAATGATCTCGTGCTACTTTTAGAGCTGTCAGTTTTCTACTTGCTGTAACTCCCTCTTAGGATAGCTGATTTGAGAGAATCTCAAAGATGTTAAAATGAGTTTAAATCAACAAGTTTTTAAAAATCAAATTGACTTTTTAAAGTGAGTTGAAATCAAAATGGGTTATCATCAGAGGGAGGCTGAATTGGGTCATGTTAATAAAATGGAAAAAAACATGAACAATCTGATGAAACATGGCAGTTCCATCATCACAAACACTCTCTGCTGAGATAATGAACTTGACAGTAGCTCCTCTTATTCTTAAAATGTGATAGCACAAAATCATTGTACAAAATCTCAGAACGAGGGCAATTCATGCTGACTACAGTATCATTCCACGGATACTAAGATAGCCTGTGATTGATGCATTTTTATAAAGTGAATTCTTCACGTTCTTAAGGTAAGGACTAGAATACGAATGACATGGTTCCTCTTATAATATCTGGGTTATGCTGCCAGAGATCTCAAATAATGGTGAGTGATTTGCAGACTTCGGTTATTCAGATTAATTTACCCAAGTGTTAAAATGACAGTAAAATTTTCAACTGAAAAGGTTTCCTGCAAAATGGTGAGTACAGCAAGACCTCATTTATTCAAATCACTTCCAAGCAGAACTTAGGTTTGTCCAAATATTTCTGTGATATGAATTATTTTGAACCTTGTACCTTCTTATAACCACAACCTCCCATCACCAATCCAAGAGGAACTCTCAAATTTCTGCTTAGGAACATGTTTGACAAGATCCTGTGTGTTAGTTTAGAACATCTCAAATGTTTTATCTACTCTATAGTGTTAAGAAAAGTTCCGCAGTTACCTAAAATTTCTATACTGAATACATAAATAATGATAATCTCAAAGAAAGTTAAGCCTGTGATTGCTATCCAATATTCTAAAAGAAATAATAGTTGTCCTTGCTCAAATATGGTTGTCAGAGAGTTATTTATTAAACCTTATTAAACACAAATATTTAGAACGCTTTAGAGACTCTGAAGGTGGGGACACAAGGAATGCCAAAGAATCTGTCTGCTTGTGTTAATAGGTGGCAGTGGTGGAGGATCATTACTAATGAGAGCAACCATGTGTTTATACTTCTCAGTCATTTTGTACAGTGATAGGAATTGGTTGAAGGGAGGAGCAGACAGTGTAGGAAGTTATGTTTAATTGCCTGACACATGACTGGTTGAGGACTATCTATTTTAAACAACTTCCTTAATTAGGGCATACAGCAAAACTGATACTGGCAACTTGCTCCAGTTATACGCCTTGGGGTGGTGCTTTGACACCTAATTGCTTTCATATTTGAAGTTCTCTAAAATAGTTTGAGAGATTACCATATAACCCCAAAGACACACTGTAATATCTGTGAGTTAGCATCTGCCAGGTAAAAGCAATGCAAAAGTTACATGTCTTTTGAGGACAGCTTTGCCAAATTCCTAAATGGAAATGGGGAAAAGGTCTGTATCCTCATTTCTTTGCCTCATTTTTCCTCTTAGCCTTTTCAGGGTTTGTACTGTCCGTATTAGTCGACTTTCTACTGCTGTGACAAAACACCTAAGAAAATTAACTTAAAGGAGGAAAAACTTATGTGGCTCATGGTTTTAGAGCTTTCGGTTTATGATTACTGGGCCCCATCACTATGGACCTGGGATAAGCAGTGCATTGTGGTGAAAGGGTGTGGTGGACCAAAATGGTTCACCCCATGGCAGGCAGGAAGCAACGAGAATGTTATTAGTAGACAGCGATACTGGAAAAGGCAGTGGACTGAGAAGGAAAATGCACGAGTTGCTGAATTGTCCACTGTTAGTGAAGGCAAGTCATTTCTTCTGTTTGAACAGTGGGAATAGCATCTTCTGAGAATTGCTGCTGTCGAATATCTGAGCTGCCCATCCCTGGCTTCTGAACACAAGGTAGGTGCTGGGACCCAAGATGATCCTAACATCCTGTTGTTTTCCCCTTCCCCAGCCACAAATATTAGTCCAGGAAAGTCACAGGAGCTCTGATACCCTGCTTGTAATGTTCTCTGAGATTTTAAAATTTCTACTGGTGGAGATGATTGTCATTCACTATCTCAGTCTAACTATGGATTCCATCATCGTCTGAACTTGGACATTTCAATAAATGATTCCCTTGTAATTAGAGTACAGGGGTATAATATGCTTCCTGATACATATGGATATAATTTTTTATTAGTTGTGTGCTCTGTTGCAGTTATACGATCCTTGCCTAGAGTACTCGGTAAATATAAACAAATTTTATTTGTCAGTTTCAAGTAATGGCTCTGCTTAAAAGGACATAACAAATAACTTGCTCTAATCCAAATATGAATGGCCATGGCCCAGGAGGATGAATTGAAGCTATCACAAATGAATGACATGTTCCACTTTGGAAGAAGTTGCACAAAATTTTATATTCACAGAATAAAAGAAAGTCATAAATCAATATACTTGCCAATTGCATTGATGGGAACATTGGACAGATGAGGTGCAACGATTAGGAGACTCTTTTCTATAGATTTCAGATATTACCATACTCTTAAGCTTTAGGGTTAGCACCGGCTAGAGATCTCCTAAGCTTAGTGACACATTCTGGGAATTTCACCTAGTGATTGTGAAGCCATAAGGTCAAATACAGAGGTTATGAATAAGTGGTATTAAAAGGGAGTAGAGATAGTCCAAGATAATTTTGACTATCAATTTGCAGCATTTCATCTCTCCATATCATAATGGTTTAGTCGGTGAAGGCTGTCTCTGGGATCTTAATATAGATGTGACTTCTTCAGAGAAGTTCAGTTCACACATTATATATTACTTTTGTCAGACATCACTAAATGTTATACTTAAGGATCGTAATTCCTTTTTGTTCTCTTTCTTTGCAATCTCAATCAGAGCATTATTGTTATTCAGTATTGTTAATTTCCTCTTTTTTTTCAGTTTACTTGTATGCATACCTTTCTAAGATTAAAATTGCTTTCATAATGTAGGCATTAAAAATACCATTAATAATGATGGAATGTTTTCTCATTTTTGGCTAGTCAGATTTTCTATCTATAGTTTGACAGCATTACAAGTAACTTATAAACATCCTACCAACAAAAAGCTATTGTGTAATTTTCTGTCACCACTGAGAAATTAAATGAATTATCCAAGGTATAATGTATAGTTCAGATAAAGCATCTTCGCTTTCACTTTTTTAATCCAAAATCATATTCTCTAAAACTATGGTCTACTGTTTATTGTCATCTATGTATTTTCTGAATTAGATACTTCTCTTATGCTAACCATATTTTCTCAAATAAATTAAAATGTTTACAAGTTTTCCTTAATCATGCATTAATTGTAACCAGAAAATTTTAGTGTATTGAAATCATTCACGTTTGTTTCACATGACATAAGTAGGACTTCCTGAAATGAATAGAATCGTCCCAGGATACATGAAACACTTTAAAGGAAACCTTTGAAGTGTTTGGATTTCAGCCCAATACAAGCACCAGTTTAAATAAACAATAAATATTAGTGTTAAACATTAGAAACACAGAGACCAGCAATAAAATCTCATAGGAAATCTAACTTTGAATTACACTCAGATTCAAAGTCTTCAAACATATAATTAAATGTGTGAGAGAGTGTGCTTTTTGATTAAACAGTGGCTTTTGCAAGACAAATGCATTAGTATATTGTGGCCATAAAAGTGGTGGTACAGATTTTGCAATCCCTAAATTATTTTAAGTGTAATTGCATATTACAATTACCCAGATGTTTAAGAAAACCATAATAATCAAACAAGTCTGCTAAAGCCAGATATTCCTAAAAACATAGTTAGCAAAGGCCATTTTTACTTCTTTTTTGTCTGTTAAACTGGAAAGAATAAAATAAATATCATTAAGAAGGAATTAAAATCTATGATTTATTAGATTATGGGCAACTCTTATTTTCTTAAAACCAAATGAACTTTTTTGGTCTTTAGAATTTCCTTTCAAGGAAACTCAGGCAATTTGTGTATGAAAATATTAAGTGTCTGTCAGTGAGTTTTCTAAAATGTAAGCAATATATGTTCCAGAGACTGTCAACTTACACACACACACAACAGGAGGATTTATTTGATGATATTTGCAGCTTTCTCAAAGAGAACAGATAAATGAGCTAATAATGTGATGATTCAGTTAATTAGAACACTGACCACTGAGAGCCAGTAAAAATTTCCCACGAAGAGGTGAAATGTTTTATAAAAAGTCAGATGAAGGTTAAATGGAAGAAAAATTATGTCTTCAAAGATGGTGGCCTTTTAAATACCAGATAGGGTTAGAGAAATATGAATGTGATGGAGGTCCCAAGAAACTAAGAGTAAGAACCATCAGTTAGAAAAAGAAAGTAGAGAAGGGGCACCTAACACTGAGTTGTCTATGTGACATATGGGAAAGAAGTGAGCACAGTCCATGTCAAAAAATTTGGACTAGAAGGGAAGTGCAGAGGGGATGTCAGAAATGTTATGCAATATGACTTGATTTAAAAAATTGAGACTATCCTTGTGGCCTGTGTTATGGTCTATCTTGTAGGAAGCTCCATGTGCTGAGAACAATGTATATTATATAGGTGTTGGACAGCGAGCTTTCCATATGATCCTGCTATTCCTCTCCTATTTTTCCAGGGGATTTAGAATCAGCACATTACAGTGACAGAGCAAAATCTATGTTCATAGCAGCTCAATTGACAATAGCTAAATTATGGAAACAACCCAGATGTCCCTCACTGGATGAATGGATCCAAAAACTGTGGTGCATATATACCATGGAGTTATTAGAAACAATTAGAAACAATGATATTGCAGCCTCTGAAGGAAAATGGATGGCTATGGAAGAAATTATGCTGAGTGAAATGAGCATAACCCAGAGAACCAAGGGTCAAATGTCTTCACTCATCTGTGGAGGCTGGAACTAGACCCTGGCCATTGAGAAAGAAGGTCTATTATCATGTGTTAAATCTGGAAAAGGTGTAATGACACACAACCTTAGGTATTTGTAGAGATGTATCGGGAAGGAGGGGGGAAGGGATAAGGGTGGGTAATTAGGGGAGGCCTCTTGGAGGTAAATCTAATATTCAGAATTTTTAGATATATTATATTGTTTCATTAGAAGCATGTTTGATTATTCAACAAATAATTTTCTTAATTAAAAAAAAAAGCTAATACACTACTTAACAGAGAAACATTTGAAGTGTTTCCTCTAAGGTCAGAACAAAGCAAACATCTATTCTCTCTCCACATTCGTTAAACATCAAACTGGAAAATCTTGTTAGAACAACTAAGCAAAAAGATAATAGACATCCAAATCAAAAAGGAAATAATAAAAATATGTCTGTTCACAGATGTCATGCTCTTGTATACATACATAAAACTTAAAGGTTTCACAAAAAAATTAAAACAAAAAATCATCAGGGTTACAGAATACAAAATAAACATACAAAATCAATAGTGTGTCTATGTAATAAAAATAGAGTAGGAAATTAGGAAACTAATCCCATATATTATATCAAAAGCATAAAATAATTAGTAATAAATTTAAGCATAGGTGAAGAACTTGTAAATCAAAAGACACAAAACATTTCCGAAAGCAATTAAAGAAGACAAATAAATGGAAGGAAATTTCACATTCGTATTTGAAGAGTTCATGCATTTAATATGCCTACACTACTCAAAGTGATCTTCAGATTCAATGCAACTCCTGTTAGAATTCTGATGGTATTTTGGGGGGAAACAGAAAAAGAAAATCTAAAATTGTTTGAGAACCACAAAGACTGGAAATTACCAAATTAGTTTTCAAGAAGTACAAAGTTGAATGCCTTGTACTTTGTAATTTTAGTGCAAATTGCCAAATTAAAGTAATTGAAACAGTATGAAAATGCCATAAAAATAGACACAATAGACACATATTTACCAGTGGAAAAGAAAAGAGACCTCTTAAATTATGTGAACTGTGCAATGGGAAATGGACTATCTCTTCAACAAGTTGTATTGGTGAAACTTATTGTCTATATGCAAAATAATGATATTGAACTGTTGTCTGTCCCCATACAAAAAATTAAAATTGATCAATGGCTTAAACATAAGGCCTGATACTAAAACTCCTTGAAAGATATATAAGAAAAAGTGCTCACCATCAGTAATCATCAGGGAATTACAAATTAAAACCATGGTGATATGTCACCTCATACCTATTAGAATGGCTATTGTCAAACTATGACACATGTTGGCACGAATATGGAGACATGGGACCCTATTACATTTCTGTTGAAAACATTAATAATAAGCATTATGGAAATAATGTGGCAGTTAATGCAAAATTAAAAGTAAATTTACTATATGAGGCAACAATCCTGATTGTAGATACTTAAACAAGGAATTCAAAACCATTCTATTGAAGAAATATCTGTACTCTCTTGTTCATTTTTGTATTTTCAACAATTGCCAAAGTATGAAATGGACCTAAATATTCACAAATGGATAAATAGATAAAGAAAATAACACACACACACACACACACACACACACACACACAAATATTGTGCCACCTTAAAAATGAAGGAATCACTGACATTCTGAGAGCATGGATGGACCTGAAAGATGTTATAATAGATAAAATTAGCTAGGTACAGACAGATAAATACTACAAGATTTCACTTTAATGTAGAATCTGAAAAAAATCAGCCTCAGAAAAGCTGAATGCAGAATGGTGGTTGCCACAGGCAGGTAGAGGAATATGAGATTTGAGAGATGATGTGTACAAATTTTCTGTTAAGCGGAAGGAAGGATTAAGTTCTATTGACCTACCATACATCATAATGACTATAGTTAATGATAATGTGCTCTATTCTTGAAAATTTCTAGAACAGTATATTTTAAATGTTCTCATCGTACCCACAAATGACAACTGTGAGGTGGCAGATATATAATTTACTTATTTTTGCAGTTCTGGAGATTGAACCCAGTGACTTGAACATCCTAGGGCAGTGATATACTACTGAGCTATATCCTGAATCCTAAATAACTTAATTTAATCACTCCACACTGTACATGATATCATATAGTGTACCATGAGTATACACAATTTCATACATCAATTTAAAAATAAATTTAAAAATGAAGACTCACGTATTTTTAAAATATAGAATATATTGCAATGAAATATTTATCCATCTTAGAAAAGAGAAATTCTACATGGATGAATTGTGAGAAATGTATGCTATGTGAAAAAATTCAGTCACAGAAGGATTGTAAATGTACTATATGCTTACACATACGTAAGGTATATAAAATAGTCAAACTTTTAGAAATAAAACAGAAACTGATAGTTACCAGGGGCTGGGGAGAAGGAGTATTGGGGAGTTGTTAATCAAAATGTACAGAGTTTCAATTACATAGATGAAAAATTCTAGATATGTCATATAAATATGACAATACTGTGCAGAACACGTAGCAGTCTGATAAGAGGGTAAATCTCTTATTGTGTATTTTTACAACAATTAGAAAAACTGGGAGGCTGGAGAGGTGGCTTAGCAATCTCTTCACTTGCCGGGCAAGTGTGAGGACCCTGGTTGGAACCACAGCACCACGTACAAAACAAAGTGTCAGAGCAATGAAAGCCACTGGAAAACTAAATAAAATTGATTCTTTCTTTCTCTCTCACTGTCCCTAACTCTTTAAAAAAATAAAACAAAGCAAACAACAATAACAACAACAAATCAAAAACTGAAATCTTAGTTGTCCAAAGGACAGAAGGAAAGGACAGTGCACAGAATAAGAGAAGACTTCTGTAAATTAGATGTCTAATGAAGGACTGTTTACAGATATTGTAAAGAAGTCTCAAAACTTAATGACATGAAAACAATACAATTTAAAAAGAAGTGGGGAAGGATATGAACATATTCTGAAAGAAGATGCACATATGTAAATAACCGCATAAAAGATGTTTGTCTCATTTCCTTAGTTATTAAATAAATACAAATTGAAATCATAATTAGATATCAATATATAGCTACTAAAATGGTTAAGGTAACTAAAAACAAACCTGACGATGTCATGAGGGGGCAGAGCACCTGGAATTCTCATCTGTTGTTGGTGGGGATAAAAATGACTCAGACTCTTTGATAAACAGTTTGGCAGTTTCCTATGGAGATAAACTTACCATAGACAAAACAATCTTCCTACATATTTATTAAAGTGAAAGTACATATTTACTTATAAACCTGCACATGAATATTTACAGCAACTTTATTCATAAATGTCCCACAGTGGACAAAAACTCTCAAATATCCTTTAAATGGTAAACTGAAGAACTGTGGTCCATTCACACGATGCAATTCAATTGTAAGTAGCAAGTTACTACATAAACAACACAAACGAATCCCAATTACATTATGTTGAAAGACAGAAGTCATGTCCAATAGGCTTTAGAGTTTTTGGTACCAATCGAATGACATTCTGGACAGGATAAAACTTTATCCTGGGGTGAGGGTGTCAGGTGGGAATGACCACAAAAGGACACTAATAGGGCATTTTCGGGGTGATCAAATGGTTGTATAACTTGCTGGAAGTAAAGTATGTAAGAATGCATTTATCAAACTTCATAGAAGTGGAATCCATAAAGATTGAACTTTAGTGAGAATACATTTTAAAAATGAAAATTAACAATTAAAAATAAGGTATATATAAAGAAGTAGAATCTTTGTAAATCTGCTTTACTTTCCACTTTTCCACTTCAGTTGCTCAGTTCAGCCTCCATTCCTCAATACAAACACAAAACTCCATTTGTCTTTTCAGGTTTTCAATTACAGTGGCCTTTTTATATGTCCTCTTTTTTTCTTTCTGAGAGTCATACCTGTTTATTTCACTGATTAACTGTTTCACCTGTTAGCTCATCCAATGATGTCTCCAAATTTTTAGGCCAGGCGAGATGTCTTTCCCGTAGAAGCCGTGTACTCTGCATGTGTCTCTCAGATGCTGTTGATTTCAGTGAATTCTCTCATATGCTTCCAGGAATACTGGCTGTACTAACACAATTTATGGTTAATGCCTTAGCTAAGGTTTAGAAAAGACTTTTGAGAGGAAGATTTCAAATGAATAATAATTAATGGGATTTTTTGTACTAGAAATCTTTTTTCCACTTCTGAGAAAATATTACATGGTATAGACACATTGTTTATGAGCACTGAAAAATTTTAACTTATTTCTGGTACCTACCCATCTGAAACACACGTTTTCCTATTTTTTTTTTATGAGGTAGGGATAGAGAAAGTGTATTTTCTACTCTAAGATAAACAGATTATTTTTTCATGGCTTTGGAAATGTCTAATTCAGAGATATACTTCTAAACCCAATCAAAATTTTAACTCAATAAAACACTTTTGAGTTTTTGGAGTTCTACCACACAATAAGGCTAGCACACAAATAACTACTTCTGCAACTTTAAATTACTTTATATATTTATTGAAAAACTTGACAGGGTTCATAGATAAATTTTCACTCTTCATTTTGTATATATCTGACAATGCCCCCAGACTATAGAATTGCAGAAAAATATATTGGATCTCCCCATATCTTGACTGGAAATGATGTTTCTTAATTGCTTCTTTTTAAAACACTCATACTGGAAAACTCATGTGATAATCCTGGGTCAACACTGGAAAGGCTGCAGAATGTTCTTCTCTTTCCAACTTGTTTACAAGTTGACATAGCATAATAAAGTTTACACCTGGTGGTTAACAATCACAACTTTTCTTAGGAACATTAAATTAGTTGATAATGACAGAAGTAATAATGCCATGTATTTTTTGATATCCTAATATTTTGGCATTTTAGAATCTTTCAAAAAATTAAGTATTGGCTCCTATTACAGGCATATTTGTGAGTGTGTGTATGTGTGTGTGTGTGCGCGCGCACACATGCATGAATATTGGATAGAATAATAACATTCTATGTATAAGAAAATTCTATGCCCTAAGAAAATACTTGTTGAAAAATCTACTATACTAAACTCTGTAGGGAAATACATATAATTTAATTGTCATAGCTTAATTTTGCTTGTCGTTTTGCACACTTTAGTTTTAGTGTTCAGTGTTTTTCCTCTCCCATATTTTACACTGTACCATGCTCACCCCCAACTAGAAAATATATTTACCAAACTTACATTTTAACATTTTCATACCTCTGATTTATTAAAAACAAATAACCATAAATTAAATTGATCTGAAAATTTAAAACATGAAGTGAATGTGTGTAAGGCTACTTTAATATGATTGTAAGATATTGGAGATTTTGAAATTTTAATATAAATTTATAAGTGGAAGAAGAAATCAGTACAAACTTTCTCTTATGACTGCAGGTTGCTACTAGCATTTGAACATTTTTTTAAACAATTTTATTTAGTTTTTCACATGGCCTTTGTTGCTCCAACACTTAGTTGTGTATGTGGTGCTGGGGTTTGAACCCGGGTCCTTGTGCTTGCCAGGCAAACTCTGAAACCACCGAGCCACCGCTCCAGCCCACATTTTAACATTTTTACAGTATTTCTCACACCAAGAAACAAACAAACAAAACCAGTGCTTGTGCATGTGCAGTAAGTACTGTATGAATTGCTTACTACTATCTTCAGAGAGTAATTTGAAAGTATGATCATATACAGGAAAACTATTTGATATGGTTATTAGTGTAGATTATCTTCATCTTATGGTTGTCAATTTGAATACTGTAGCAAGAGCTAGCATAAGCTGGATAAAGTGGGGGCTTGATAATATATCATCTCAGTTATTTCATGTTCTATAGCTTTTCTGAAAATCTTTTGAATCTCTCCCATATTCCCAAAATGGCAGTTGCATATTCAAAATTACATATTTCAGAAGCATGATCCAAAAACCACAGGAAAAGTAATACAGACTCATATTCCTCTTTTCCTTTTTATAAAGAAAAAAAAATTGCCAAACTTTCAATCCAACCCAGAGGGAAAATTCCTTTATATCTCAATGAATTTTATTAGTTCACATTCCTACCCTCATATAAATGTCTCTGTGAGAGAAAGAAAGAAGGGCATTTCTATGCTTCATCTAAAACAGATGGCTTTGATTAATATTAGTTCATCACTTAACATTGAATGGAGAATCCAAATTCCTTGTGAATTTTAACACCCTCAAGTTTGAATCTCTCTGCTTATACTTATGACTTTATGTTATCTTTATTCTTTAGTTTTACTTTCTCTGAAAATTTCTTTGTTCCTATATTTTTATTACCACTTTGTCACTTCTGTCTTCGAAGAAAGACACAGTTAAACAAAAAAAGAAGTTATGTAAGAGATTTAGTAGAAATAAAAAATATATATTGTAGTATAAACAGTGAGGGAATAGCAGTAGTCAGGGGAAAACTTTCAACTGTTATGCAGGTCTGACACTTTTGAAAAAGGAGAGGTGCATTTTTCATAAAAAAAAAAAAAAGGAGGGCATTAAAACGCCGTGACCCGAATGCTCCCTTCTTTCCCCCAAAAACCTAGCCAACTTAAGGGAACAATGAGAGCAAGCTGAGGCTTGCAATCCAGATGCATATGACCTTGGAGGACACTGGCTTTCTTTTATGCACGCTGGGAACTAAACAAGTTGTTGCTGTCTGTAGAAACCGATTTCCTTGCATCAGTGCCAGGTCAGTGGCTCTTTGGAATGTTCATCATGCAAGCAAGCTAATGCTGGTGCTATCATTGCTCCAGCACCTTAACACATAAAGTCCCTCTCTAAGTGTGGACAGGCATGGAACTGAGGGAACTTTGGAAAGGACATGTACTGTTCAGCCAGCTGAATCAGAACAAACACCATGAGGGACAGAAGGTGCTGCTTCGCAAACCACGATGAGGTACAGAGGTACTTACTACCCATTCTTCCTGTTGCTCCTGAACTCTTCTGGGAGCAGTCACTGTCCTCTTGTAAGCCTTCTCCAATAAATCACGTGCCACCCATGCTGTCTCCAGTCACTTTCTTTGGCTTTCCTGCAACCTACCTCTCTGTCCCAGCAGAACTGGGCTGAGGATGTGATAAGAGGTAAATAGGAATTGGTAGGAAAAGCCTCAGATGGCTGCTAATTCTGAGGCCATCAGGAGGAGCCCTGAGCAAAGGTGCCTGTTAGAGAAGTGCTGCATCAGGAAGTACTGGGCATCTCCAGTGCCCTCACTGCTCTCAAGCACTGCTGGAGAAGAAAGTCGGGTGAGTCTGGTACTAGCATAAGCACCAGAGCAGACACAAGGGGCCAGGAGCTGATAGAAGCTATCAGCCAACCATGCTGTCCTGGGAGTTCTCTTGATAGAGATCAGAGCAGTTCATCTGCATGGTTGCCACTGTTCACCCCTTGTCATGCATAGATCTATTTCTTCACCCATATCTGGGAACATATACCTCATGGTTCCTAAAGGGAACTTGAAAGAGAGAAGTTAGTTAGAGGAACTGTAGCCACCACCATTGCCGTTATTCTTGGGAACACACCTAGGACTCTGCCTTGTCTCTCCATAAACATTCTACAGCTAATCTCACCCTATCCTATTCTTTCCACATGTTTGTGTGAATTGATCCTGCATTTCTGGGTGGCATGACCCTTTGACAATCATATCCTTTCCAGGCTATGTTGCTTCATGTGTCCATTCAAAGAATCTGGCAAGGGAGTATGAAAAGGGGTTCATGTGGGTCACACAGCTGCCACAAGATTGCTTCATGCCTTCAATATGTAACATGCCCCAAGCTCCTCTGGCTGAACAGGGCCAATTATTCCACTCAGAATGCTGAATCCTTCTTGTCTGATGGTCTCAGAATAAAGTGCTCTAAGGGCAGTAACAGATAATAGTTTAATGCAACTATTACTATGTCCACATGAAGAATATACTGTTTGGTGGAGTAACTTCATTTTGAAGATTCCAGACACAGAGGTACAGGAAACACAAAATACCTAATGAGTTATGGGTATAAAAGTAAGAAGGACTACACCTGTTTCTACCACTTCCTTCCTGGACCTTTATACTCTTCCTGTTGGGGACTCCTGCCTTGACAATGTCCAACTTGTTGTATATCTGCATCCTGAAGGTAGGCTTCCTTCTCTTCGGATGGTTCAGCTATACCATCAGTAGGCCATTCCAACAGAGTGTGAGGCCAGTGCATCAGCAGGCATGCTTCTGTGTGTGACATGACAATGGAAGACATTCTAAAGATCACACACTATGCCATGAGGGATTTTATACCAGTGACTCAGACATATGGTAAATCCCCATATAGTGGATTGACTGAAGTTCTTATGACAAAAAGATCATCCCAGACATGAAAAAATCCTCTTATCTATGAGGATGAACTATTGGCCCTTCTAAGATGAAAGGGGCTTTTGTAAGGGCAACTTGGTCTCTTTGATCTATATAATTAGTGGCAGGAATTCAGCATTATGCAGCATTATGGGTGACAGAGAGAACTAAGCTGTTTTCTCATGAAATTGCATATTTTCTCTGGTAATGTTCAAGCTCAACATATGCTAAAGTCAAAAACCTATTACCTGTTAATATTGCACTGCTTATTGAAAATAATTGCTGGGATCCACAGCAACATTGTGATCCACTACCTAGGTTTATGTAGTCTAATAGTTACTGATCTCCATGAGACTTCCTGCTCAGATCATCCTTACAATGAAATCCATGGATTTTCAAACTCCTCTGTGATATTTATCTCAAATATGAATGCAAAATTTGAATGATGTTCCTCAGCAATTATCACTTTTTTTAATTCACTGAGGACTGAAAATGTGGCTCAGCGGTAGAGCACTTGCTTGGCATGCACGCGGACCCAGGTTGAACCCAGCACCACCTCCACAGCTAAGTGTTAGAAGAATAAAAACCACATGAAAAATAAAGCTGACTCTTTCTTTCTCTCTCACTCTCTCTTTCAAAAAAATAAGTTCATTGAATCACAGAATAGAAAAGGCATGAGGAAACTTTTTCACCATGAACATTCCAACTCTTCTACTAAAAACACTGAATCCTTCTTATCTGTGGGTCTCATAATAAAACGGGAATTTCCACTAGAACTTCACTATGTACAAAAGTAGTAAGCTAAAAGCAAGTCTATATTCCTTGGGAAATTATAAAACTAATGCCATGAGCAAATTTGAAAAAGGCTAGTGATTTCCCCTTACCCCATCTTCAGACAACTAAATTATTCAGTTTTTGAAGACAGGTCTAGGGGAATGAAAATGGATAACAATCTATTAATCAATGGTGACTCTCTTGGCAACTGCTTTCCCAGGTGTACTTTAGTTCCCAGAGCAGATCTCCACATCCCTTGGGACCTGTTATGCAGGCATTGAGCTGGCAACCACATTTCCTCTATAGCTCTTAATAAAGACTATTGAAACCAGTTGTATTTCAACTGACGTGACTGGCCTTTGTCTCCTTTATTTTACCTCAGAATTATATCAGCTCTTCAGCACTATGTTATAGCTAATGCCATAGGGGCCTGGACTGACTGTGCAGTGGATTAACTGTTTTAGTCAGCTTTGTGTGTGTGTGTGTGTGTGTGTGGTGTGGCTATGATCAAAAGACCTGACAAGAAAAATTAAAGGAGAAAAAGATTATTTGGGAACTCATGGTTTCAGAGGTCTCGGTCCATAGACGGCTGGCTTCTTTCCTTGGGGCTTGGGGTGAGGCGGAACACCATGGTGGAAGGGTGTGGTGGAGCAAAGTGATTCAGGACATGAAGTCAAGTCAGGAAGTAGAGAGCTCTGCTCAACAGGGACAAAATATAAACCCGAAAGGCAAGCCTCCAGGACCCATCTCCTCCAGTCACACCCTACCTTCCCAGAGTTAATCCCTTTCAGGGGTTTGACTAGCTGATTGGGTTAAGGCTCTCATGACCCAATTGTTTCACCTCTAAACTTTCTTGCATTGTCTCACACTTGAGCTTTTGGGGGACACCTCACATCTGTACCATAACACTAGTCCAAGACAAAAGAAGATTGTGCAACAGACCAGGCTGCCATGAAAGCTGCTCTGCCGTTTGGGCCTTGTGTTAGCAGATGGGGTGCTGCTTGAAATGTCACTCGCGGATAGTGTTGATTAACGGACCTCTTGGTTGGATTTACAGAAGAATCACAGGCCTACAGTTCAGGGGAGTTTGGAATAAGTCTTCCATATATAACTATCTTTTTTGTTTTAATAGTTTTCGCTGGGGGACTTAAAAGATTGTGGAGTGGAGGAAAGATGTGTTTTCCATTTTTGGTGTGACTCGAGATTCAAGCAGCAGAAATACTGCTTCCCAGTGAGTGACAGGAGAAATCAACTGAATCTTAGTATCAGATCATAGTGACAAATACTTGGGTGCTTTGAATGTAGAACAGGAAAAAATGCCTCAGGAATCCAAATGAGAGTGCTGCTGTTCCAGTCCGTGGCAGAGGCACAGAGGGGAAAGCAGGCAACCCAATGTAAAGACTGAATTTGAGAAGAAAATTTGGCACGTGGATCTTGTGGAACAGAGGGACAGCTTGAAAATGAGTGAGCCAGAGGCAGCACAGGTAGCCAGTGTGGAAGGGGTGCTTGCTGCTTCTTAGCTGTAGTTTGCAGAGGTGACACAGCTTGCATCTTGGGGTGACTTTTGCTGCAGTTGTCTGAGGGAATTCATAACAAGCTTTGGTTGGCTATCCCTGCATGTGCCTGCCATGAGATCTGGAGCTCTCCTGGCCAGGTATGACTGAAGTGGATGTAGAGGCAATTGTGCCTGGGGAATCTCAGACCTGGCATCCAGAATCGAGTGCTTCTCATTTTCTTCTTGGGTTTGGCAGCTTTGGAGATTATCCAGAAAGATACCAGAAGCTGAACAGGTGGGCAAATGGACCCAGAGGTCTAATCCTGGGCCGATCACACTTGTGGATGAAGTACTGCATGAAAAGAGAATTGGTTCATTCCACAGAATGGAGCTCTCAAAAGCTCCCCACACCTACCCAGATGCTCAGCATTTGCCCAGAAGTAGGTCAGGGGAGCAGTTTACTCTAGAGCAGATACTGCCTCATGGCAAAGCTTGAAAGGTTGGTTAGAGATAAACATAAGTTACCTGAACTTCACATAAATCAGAACTCTGCTCTAGCACTTCCCTGGACTGGCATCCACCTAGTTTGCACAGACAAAACTCCAATTTTACTACTTCCCATTCTCTCCTAACTTAATTCAAAAAAAAGGGAAGCTGAGATCCAGTACAGTTGGGTTCAGTTCTTGGCCACACACACTGAAAAATAAGCGAACAACTCAAAGAAGATGCATTTAACAACCTCCAATCCTTTTACTTCTTTTAAATATTTATTTACTTTTTTCCTTTCCTCAACCATTTGCTATTTGACATCATTTGGAGTTTATAGGGGGTAGGTTTTTCATTTGGGTTTTGGCGTGATTTTTGGTTTATTGAGCTCTTCTTTTTGTTTTAATTATTCCTTTTTCCTTCCCAATTCAGAGCCAAATGTGCTTGTTTTTTTCTCATTATTTTTTTCTTAATTTATCTTTCTCTTTCCTTCTTTATAACCACCACTTGCTACCTCTTTCCTGCTATAGCTCTGTTTGACTTTTGAAAATTTTAAACATCTTATACCTTCCTACCTGATATGATATTCTTTCCTCTTAATGAACTATAATATTATTGTTTTCAAGAAAGTTTTTGTATATATAATTACTTCCTGGAACATTGGTGTTATTGAAGTTATTAGTACTGAGGAGTGTATAGTTGATACCATCTATTACTGTAATGCTAGATCTAATTCACAGTTGCTTACTATTGTTATTTTTGTTAAATACTTATCAGGCCATTCCTCTTTTTGCAATAATTAATGGTATACATGCCATAGTGTGCATCAGACATTAATTCCAATACCGTAATTTGATGACTATTATTGTTACTATTGCTTTATTCCTCTTTTCTTTGGACTGGGAAGCAACTTGTATATCACTAGTTCACAGAGTAGAGACTCTGTAGTTGAGCTACAACCACAACTGAGCCAGGTGATAGTGCACCTTTGCACACAAACTAACCACACTCAAGCTTCAACAATACTTTAACACATAGAATAGGGCATACAAAAATTTAGGGAAATCATAGAAAGATTCCAAAAAGAAGGCACAGAAATACCCATGGTGTAGAAGCAGTTCTGTAAGAGTGAATTAATTCAGCAATTCTGCAGCAGAAAACTGAGAGGAATTAGTGGTTGAAACTAACACTTGGATTACACTGAACTTATATGTTGAAGCTAAATGATAACAATACAGGACTTATGACAGAAGGACAACTACATGGCAAAAATATTCTCACAAAAGAGGAAGAAGAATCCAGGTCAAAAGATGTGTAAGTCCAAGACCTCTGAAAGAAAACAGGCAAACAAGTCTATCCCAAAATTATGATTCCCCAACAAAGGAACACACAAACATAGAAGAGATTGCATTTCTACAGAAAGACTTGATTAATGAGCTAAAAGGAAATCTAAGAAACAAATTAAGGAATAAACAATAAGAGCAATTGC
Organism: Aplodontia rufa; assembly: GCA_004027875.1. Taxonomy (NCBI): domain Eukaryota; kingdom Metazoa; phylum Chordata; class Mammalia; order Rodentia; family Aplodontiidae; genus Aplodontia; species Aplodontia rufa. The sequence continues at coordinate 49,307 of PVKS010006659.1, forward strand.
AGGAGCTGAAGACTGTTTCAACAAAGAGACAGAGATTTTGTAAAGAAACCAATCAAAACTCCTGGAAATGAAAGATGCAATAAATAACACAAAAAATTAACTTGAAAATATTGGCAACCACTAGATTTGTAGATAAGAGTCTTAGGCCTCAAAGACAGGATATTTGAGCCAGGGCACTCAGTAAAAACTAAAGTATGAAAAATGATTTTGATCAGAATACACAAGATGTATAGGACAACATTAAGAGAATAAATGTAGGAGTCATTGTAATAGGAAAAAAACATAAAAATGGAAACTAATGGCCTTAAGAAACTTTTCCATAAAATAATAGTAGAAAAATTTCTAAATCTTAGGTCAAATTGTACATTCACTTACAAACACAAATAGAATCCCAAATAGACAAGACTAAAAGAGGAATCTAAGACAAGTAATCATCAAGATGAATAACACACAGAATAATAGTAGAATATTAAAAGCTAAACAAAAGTGTCAGATCACATTGAAAGGTAAACCAATAAGATTCACTTCAGACTTCTCAACTCATACTTTAAAAGCCAGGAGGACTTGGAATGACATAAACTATACTCTAAAAGAAATTGATTGCCACTCAAGGTAGCTGTATCCAACAAAGCTATCATTCAGAATCAGAGAATAAATAAAAATTTTCACAGTAAGAATAAAATAAAACAAATTCATTATCTCTAAACCTACACTAGAGAAAATACATTAAAAATAGTACACAAAACAACTCATAAACAAAACTCAGAGTTGTTAAATGTTTGTTGAAGCCCACCAGAAGAGCAATTAAGAAAATGAAAATTAAGAACAAATTAAAATTATTAAATAAATGCAAATGACTATAAATAATAAACATCTCTCCATAGTAACTCTGAATGTAAATGGTCACAACTCTGAAACACACAGACTGGTTGAATGGTATAAAAAGCAAGACTCAACCATATGCTGTTTGCAAGAGACATAGAGGCAAAGATTTCTACAACTGACTGAAAATAAAAGAATGGAATAAGTTATCCCATGAAAATGAAGATGGAAAACAAGCAAGGATAACTATTCTCATACCTAGCAAAGCAGATATTAATCACAAGAGATAAGGAAGATCACCACATATTGCTAAAAATAACAATCCAACAAGAAGATTTTAATGATAGCAAACGTTTATGGCCCAAATGTTGGTGTAACTAATTCCATAAAACAAACTCTTTTTTATTTAAAGTCCCTGATAGACACCAATACAATAGTGCTTAGTGATTTCAACATACCAATCTTATGCAAAACAGGTCATCCAGACAGAAAATCAATCAAGAGATTTTGGACCTAAATGATACAATAAATCAAATGAGTCTAATAGACATCTATAAAATATGTTACCCAACCAGATCTGAATATACATTTTTTTCTTCAGCAGTTAATGTAATGTTTTCCAAGACATACCAAATTTTACAACACAAATCTTAGCAAATATAATCCATGTTATACTGTGCATCTTACTAGATGAAATTAAATTGAAATTAGAAATCAAAGGCAAACATATGAAGATTGATTGAACAGTACCTTTAAATAAGGAATAGATAAATGAAGAAATGCGATGAGAAATAAAAATTTCTATAATTAAATTATAACAGCAATATAACATACCAAAGTCTCTGAGACACTATGAAGGTGATAATATGAGGAATGTTTATAGCATGTACTGTCTACATTAAATAAACAGAAAGGTCTCAAATGAGCAATCTAATTCTACATATTAAGGCCTTGGAATGCAGGAATAAACTAATTATAAAAACCAGTAGAAATAGACAAAAATTAAGATTACACCTGAAATTGATGAAATAGAGAATAAAAAATACAATCAATGCAACAAAGAGTTTGTTCTTTGAAAAGATAAGCAAGACTGATACATTCCTAGCCAAACTAAAAGAATGATAAAGCAGATGCACTTCAAGATAAAAAGATAAATACCCACAGACATTTCTGAAATCCAAAAACCATTAAGAATTGGTTTTTTTCAGATTTCATTATTTTTGTTTTCTTTTAGATTTTTTAAATTAAGGAGTTGAATTGTGCAATCATAAATGTGTATAAAATAACAATATGATTTGCACTTGAACATAAACCATAGTAATTCCCACTTCACCTACTCAAATCCACTGAGCAAATTAGGATTGGTTTTTCAAGATGCTAATCCCCCAAATGCACCTCAAAATACTGAAAATGAACAGGGGATTTTCCGTCCAGTCTCAAAGCCCTGGGGAAGCTGCCTCTCTTCAGATTGCCATCTTGCTCTCTTTATTACTGTTTTGATTTCATTGCTTGTTATTGCTTTGTTTAAGTTGACTATATTCCCTTGGTTCAATGGGTAGGTCACCTATGTCTAGACAACATTTTCTAGATTTTCTGATTTATTGTAATATAAGTTTCAAAATAATTCTTAATGGGGTCCATACCTCTTCTCCTGCCTGAGGACATACCCAGGACAGCCCCAAGAAGGAACCTCACATGATGTAGCCCCTGCCCACCCACAGTGACTTCCCAGGCCTCTTTTGGTCCAGGGACCCTGAACATGCCAAGAACTGACCCAAGGAGGAATCCTCCCTAGAGCAGCTCCCACCTAGTTGATGCTGGCCCAGGGCATTTCTTCTTCTGGGTCAGCAGGCACCCAATATACCCCAGGGGAGGAACATCATCCAGAGACCTAAAAGGGACCCCTATACATAGCAGCCCCTACCCAGCCAAGGCCCGGTTCATAGACCTAGGTGTCTTCTGATCAGGGCCCTTGCATGCATCTGAGACAGCCCAAGGAGGAAGCCTGCCACGAGCAGCCCTCCCCCTAACCTGTCCCCGACTCTATGCCGCCAGGTATCCTAGGCAATCATCTCCCTGTTGCGTTAAGAATCATACAATTTGAGTTGTTATTAGCTTAGCCATCTAACATACTGCTTCCCCATGTATTCTGGCTTCCACAAATGAGAGATGAAGCTACATCACTACATTAAGCTGATTCTAACTCTTGGGAAAATTCCCAGGAGTGGGATAGTTGGGACATAAGGTGGTCCCATCCCTAATTTTTTGAGAATTCTCCACACTGCTTTCCAGAGTGGCTGAACCAGTTTGCAGTCCCACCAGCAGTGTGACAGTGTTCCTCTTTTCTCACAGCCACTCCAGCATCTGTTGTTGTTCGAATTTTTCATTTTTGCCACTCTAATAGGAGTGAGGTGGAATCTCATTAAAGTTTTGATTTGCGTTTCCCTTATAGCTAATAATGTAGAGCATTTTCTCATATATTTATGAACTTTCTGTATTTCCTCTGGTGAGAAGTTTCTTTTTAGTTCCGTAGCCCATTTATTGATTGCATTATTTGTGATTTTGGTTTTTAGTATTTTTTAGTTCTTTGTATATTCTGGATATTAGCCGTCTGTACGAGGTGTAGCAGACAAAAGGTTTTCTCCCATTCTGTAGGTTCTCTCTTGATCCTCTTGACTAAATTTTTAGCTGTGCAAAAACGTTTTAGTTTAATTGCATCCCATTCACTTATTCTTGACTTTACTGCTTGAGCCATGGGAGTTTTGTTAAGGAAGTAGCTGCTGACTCCTATGTCCTGTAGTGTTCACCCTACTTTTTTTTTTTCTAGTAAGTATAAAGTTGTTGGCTTAATATCCAGATCTTTGACCCATTTTGATTTAATTTTTGTGCAGGGCGAAAGATAAGGATCCAGCTTCAGTTGCCTACACATGACTGTCCAATTTGTCCAACACCATTTGTTGAACAGGCTATCTTTCTTCCATCCTATGCTTTTGCCCCCTTTATCAAATATCAGATAGTTAAAGATATGGGGGTTTGTCTCAGGATCTTCTATTCTGTTCCACTTGTCTTTAGTTCTGTTTTGGTACCAATAACGTGCTGTTTTTGCTACTACAGCCCTGTAGTATAATTTCAGGTCAGGGATTGAGATACCCCCTACTTCTTCCTTCCTGTAGAGTAATGTTTTGGCTAGTCTGGGTCTCCTGTTATTCCATATGAACTTGAGAAATGTTTTTTCTATATCTGTGAAGAATGCCATTGGTATCTTGATGGGGATTGCACTAAATCTATATAGGGCTTTGGATAGAATGGCCATTTTTATTATATTGATTCTGCCTAACCATGGGCATGGAATGTTTTTCCATCTACTCAGGTCTTCTGTAATTTCTTTTTTTTAGTGTTTGATTGTTTTCTTTGTGGAGGTCCTTAACATCCTTTGTAAGGTTAATGCCCAAGTATTTCATTTTTTTGGAAGCGATGGTGAGTGGGAGAGATTTCCTAATTTCTTCTTCTGCGGATTTGTTGCTGCAGTAAAGAAATGCTAGTGATTTTCTGGAGCTGATCTTGTAGCCAGCTACTTTGCTAAAATCACCTATAAGCTCTAGGAGTTTTCTGGCTGATGTTATTGGGTCTTCTAGGTATAGAATCATGTCATCAGCGAATAGAGATATCTTAACTTCCTCTTTTCCTACAAGAATTCCGTTGATTTCCTTGTTTTCCTTGATAGCTCTGGCAAGGGTTTCAAGGACTATATTGAACAAGAGTGAGGAAAGCAGACAGCCTTGTCTTGTTCCTGAATTCAGTGGAAACACTTTCAGTTTTTGTCCATTGAGGATAATGTTGGCTATGGGTCTGTCATAAATGGATCTGACATAGTTAAAGTATCTTCCCTTGATCCTTATCTTTTCCTGAGTTTTGAGCATAAAGTGGTGTTGAATTTTATCAAATGCCTTCTCTGCGTCAATTGAGATGATTATATGATTTTTGTTTTTAATTCTATTTATGTGTTGAATTACATTTATTGATTTGCATATGTTGAATCAGCCTTGCTTTCCTGGAAAGAAGCCCACTTGATCATGATGTATTATCTTTTTAATGTGGTTTCGTATCAGATTAGCTAAAATTATATTAAGGATTTTTACATCAATGTTCATCAGGGAAATTGGTCTGTAGTTTTCTTTTCTTGACATATCTTTGTTGGGTTTTGGAATCAGTGTAATATTTGCTTCATAAAAAGTGTTTGGGAGTGATCCTACTCTATCAATTACCTGGAAGAGCTTGAAGAGGATCGGTGTTAGTTCTTCTGTGAAGGCTTGGTAGAATTCTGCTGTATATCTATCCAGACCTGGACTTTTCTTTTTTGGGAGAGCTTTGATTGCTTCTTCAATTTCTCTATCTGTGATAGGTTGATTTAGATTTTCAATGTCCTCCTGTGTTAAAGAGGGGATGTCATATGTGTCCTAGAACCTGTCCTTGTCCTCCAGGTTATCAAATTTGGCAGAGTATAAGTTTTCAAAATAGATTCTGATAATCTTCTTGATTTTGAATGAGTCTGTGGTGATATCCCCATTTTTGTCTTTGAATTTTTTGATTTGCTTCATTTCATTCTTCCTTTTAGTGAGGTTGGCAAGGGGTCTGTTGATCTTGGTTATTTTTTTCAAAGAACCAACTCTTAGTTTTGTTAATAGTTTTTATTATTTTTTTGTTCTCAACTTCACTGATTTCAGCTCTGATTTTGGTAATTTCCTGTCTTCTGTTAGCTTCGAGGTTGAATTGGTCCTCTTTTTGTAGTCATTTGAGTTGAAGCATAAGGCTATTTGTCTGGTATCTTTCTAGATTTTTGATGTATGCACTCAGTGCTATAAATTTACCTTTTAAGAATGCCTTCATACTGTCCCAGAGGTTTTGGTCTGTTGTTTCCTCATTCTCATTCAATTCCAAGAACTTCTTTATTTCTGCTCTCATTCCCTCTTTTACCCATCCTTCGTTTAAGAGGTAATTATTCAATTTCCAAGTATTGGAATAGCTTCTATTGTTTCTCTTGTTGTTGATTGCTAAGATCATAGCATTATGATCTGACAGAATACATGGGATTATATCCACAATTTTATATTTGTTAAGATTATCTCGGTGAACTAGGATGTGGTCTATTTTAGAGAAGGATCCATGAGCCACTGAGAAGAAGGTTAATTCAGCTGTCTTAGGATGGAATATTCTGTAGATGTCTGTTAAGCCCGATTGATTAATACAGGTGTTCAGATTGGAGATGTCTTTATTGATTTTTTGTTTTGATATCTGTCTAGAGTTGATAGTGGTGTGTTGAAGTCCCCCAGAATTATTCTGTTGAGATCAATGAGGGGATTAATATCCTTAAGTATTTTTCCATATATTTGGGGGGGGTTGTAATTGGGGGCATAAATACTAATTATCATTATATCTTCTTGATGGACTGTCCCTTTTGGTATGATAAAGTGACCTCTTTGTCCTTTCTGACTAGTTATAGCTGGAAATTAATTTTATCAGAAATTTGAATTGCCACACCAGCTTGCTTTTTTGGACCACAGATCTGGAAGTCATTTTGCCAACCTTTCACTTTCAGCCTGTGTCTGTTTTTGAATGTCAAATGTGTCCCTTGCAGGCAACATATTGTTGGATTTTGTTTTTTGATTCAGTGGGCCAGTCTGTGTCTTTTAATTGAGTCATTGAGACCATTCACATTCGAATTTAGAATAGATATGGGAGTCTGAGTCTCAGACTTTGTGGCAATTACAGAATTTTGAGTCATCTTGAAAGTCAATCTGTGTATAATATGGTTATTGACTCACCCTTGTTTAAGGATTTAGGGTATCATTAGCATTTTCTTCTGAATGGAGAACATTCTTGAGAATATTCTGTAGTGCAGGATTTGTGTTCATGTATCTTGCTAGCTTGAGTTTATCGTTGAAGTATTTAATTTCCCCATCATATTTGAAGCTGAATTTTGCAGGATATATTAATTTTGGGTGGAAATTGTTATTTTTTAACATTTGAAAGATATTGTTCCAAGCTCTTCTGGCCTTCATTGTTTGCTCTGAAAAATCCATAGTGATCCGAATTGGTTGGCCTCTGAATGTAATTTGGGGCTTTTCTCTAGCTGCTTTTAGAATTCTCTCTTTAATTTCTCTGTTATTCATTTTGTATATGATATGTCTTGGTGAGTTTCTCATTTTATTAGGTCTATTTGGTGTTCTATAATCATCTTGGATGTGATATTCCAGATCAGTTTTAAGATGAGGGAAGTTCTCACTTATAATTTTGCTTAAAAGGTTCTTGATGCCTCTTGTTTGCTGTTCAGATTTTTCCTCCAGGACAGTGATTATCAGATTATTATGCCTCATCTCATCAAATATTATTTGGAAGTTCTAATCAAGTAATATAATTTGCTTATCTTGTTTATCCTCTTTGAAGTTGACTTTGCTTAGCCGATCTTCATTTTCTGATATTCGTTTTTCAAGAGTGGAAGTTCTATTTTCAGCAGAGTATACTCTGGCGTTGGTATCTTCCAGTGAAAATTTGATTTGGTTAACCGTGTTTTTCAATCCTGATAGCTCTGCTACATCTCTTTTCAGAATGTCTAATTTTTTGTGTAGCTGATCTTTCATCTCATGGAATTGCTCCCTTATTTCCTTGTTGGTGGGGAGGTCACCATGTTCTCTCCATCTCTTAGTTTTTATTTTAGAAGACTTCACATTAATACATGGCCTAGAAAGTAAAAGAGGCAAAATGGGAAAAGAAAGTAAAGCCTTCTGTTTACACATATCTGAACTTTACCTATAGATGCTTAGTTCCAACTTGCTATTTTATCCTATTCATCTGTGTATCTATTAATATATCAATCAATTGACCTTTCATACAATGATCTGTGGATGTATGAACTAAGATTTTGAATGAGGTGCATAAATTTTTACATTTATGTCATCTTAGAGTAGCTTTTAAAGAACCTCCTGGAGGTCTAAATACACTTGATCTTAGACTACTCTAAGTATCAAGTATTCTATAACTGTTCAAATAGCACTGTCATGTTTAATCCTCTTGTATTTTACCACTGGAGAGTTTGCATTGAGGATGAAAAGAAACATCTATTGATATAGCTGCAGTAGACCTTAAAGATAACTTAGGCAAGAGAAAAGGAAGTGATTTGCGCAAATTAAACATGAACTGAGACTTGAATTCTCTTCTGTTTCCTACATTGATTTGTAAAATATGATTTAGTGTTGCAGAATGATTTACACTTGCAAAGGACACAGGTATAGAGATTGACTATTTGTTTTATGAAAACAAGAAATGCGATAAAAATGAATGAAATACATACTAATATGTATATCAAAGATACACATAATGTATCTAAAGCCAAACTATCATTAAGTCAGAGAAAAGAAAGAATTTAATGTAACAATTTAATTTGATTACTACTTTGTTGAAAGGAGAAATCAGAAGCAAAATCTGAAAGAGAAAACATCAGAAAATACAACAAAGGATTAAACACCATCTCTCTTTCTCTCCCCATCCCCACCTTAGGCCTCTCTCCCTGTCTTTCCATTTCTTTAATTGGGACTTTATTCTCATCCATTTCAGAGGGAGTTCTTCACAAGACATTGATCTGTATTCAATTTCCTGAGGTTCATATCCAGAATAAGAAGGACTCATGCAATTGTTATGGCAAGCTTCCATATAGTAAAGCGGGAATAAAGAGCTCAAATAACTTCTTTTGGACTCCTACCCATTAACTACCTCTTATAGCTGTGGTGGTGGAGTAAAACAAAAAGCTACTTTCTTTGTGCCTTTTGACTTTCCCAGGGTAATGAAGTACAGATTCAAAAAGAGGTTAAACTTACCAACTTATTGTTTCTAGAAGGGAGAATTATGGTGAGCTAAAGTAACACCCCTACCTGAGCTCCTGCCCCTGCAACCACCATCATTGAGTTTACTACATGTAATTAAAATAATATGCTGCATAAAAGAGTGCTCAAGATAAGCAAGAAAGGTAGGTTTCCAACACCATAGACTAGTACTTAATTCTTAGTTGCATGCAAGAGGAAATTTCCCCAAAAGTTTTCTTCATTTTATTCTGAAGTAGTCATTGACATTTCTATTCCAAAGGAAGTCACAAAGTAATAGGAAAATGCTTAGTGATTTTGAGTTGTATGAATGGTTTTAAATACTCCTGCAGAGCATAACAATACTACTGACAGAGAACCCTCACCACCTGCTAGGCACAGCTACATTCATTACATGCCACATTAGGGGTAAAATAGCAATCTTGACACTAAACTGTCAAAAAGAAAAAGAATTTAAAAAAGGAAAAAGATACACACAGAGACAGAGCAGCACATCTTTCTCATATTGCCACATGTTTTACCTCACATATCTCTTTAAATGTGTGGTCAACTTCCCTGAGACAAGTATATTATTGGTTTTGTAGAAAAAGTATTTAATAAAATAAAAGAAAAAATAGCTTTACATACAAGGCGTGAAGATAAACAGATTAGGAAGGGCATAAGATTTATGTAAATTTAAAAATCCATCAGTGATTATTATACCATTATTATATGAATGACTTCTGGAAAAAAAATTAACCTCATTTAATTTTTACCACCTACCCTGATACTTCTAGTTGAAGCCACCATGGTTTCTAAGGTGTATTATTGCAGTGACCTCCTAATGGAACTCTCTGCCTGCATCATGCCACCCTGTGGTTTACACTTAACCAAAGAGCTAGAATGAATTGTGTGGGTTGTAGCTCAAAACTCTGCAGAGATGACTCAATTCACTAGTGGTAAATGACAGAACTGTCCAATGGATTAGCACATCCTACATGATCCAAAGTCCCTTATCTACCTGAGCCCATTCAATATTATGCTGCCTGTGACAGACTACTATGATCCCAGGAGCTTCCCTCAGGCTCCTGGAACATTCCAGATTACACCTGCTTCAGAGCCTTTCTCTTACTTTTCACTCTATATAAAAGTCCCCTTGACATTTGTATGCCCTGCCCTACCTCACCTCCATAATCTTTTTGGTTTTTACTCACATATCCCCTTCTCTGTGAGGTATTCCCTATCAACCACTCTTAAATGTGCACCTATCAAAACAGATCTAGATATCCATTTCTTTTTATTTATTCTCTATTGCATTTAATATTTTATAATGGATATATAGGTTGTTGTTTCAATTTATATGTCAACTTTACTTTATCACATATGACCAGATATTTGTTTAAACACTACTTTTTTTCTCGGACAGTGTCTGTGGATGAGATTAACATTTAAATTGTTAGGTTTAGCAAAGCAGGTCATCACTCCCAAATGTGGTCGGTCTCATCCCATTAGTTAGTCTGAGGAGAACAAATGAATGAGGTCTCCCTCAGCAAGAGAGAATTCCTCCTTCCTGACTACCTTCCAACAGGGGACACTGGTTCCTTCCTGGGTATCAAGGCTTCCAACTTTAGTACTACAACTATACAAACAACTCTCCTGAGTTTTCAACTTGTGAATCACCCTGACGATCCTGGAATTTGTCCACATCTATAATTGCATAAGTACATTCTTTATATTCAGTTCACACACAAACACAAACATATTGATAAATGTATATATTACATATAATAAACATATGTATATAATACTTAAACATACATATGCAAATATATGTATATAAAGCTTTCATATATCCACAAAATATATAAATATATGTGTTCACAAATAATATATATTCATACAAATATATGTATGCACGTCAATATATTCTACTTTCGAGAATCCTAAAATAAATAGATGATAGATCTATGTATTAATGTACTAATATGTAGTTTGATAATTTTCTGCATCTCCCTTTCACTAAAATGTAAACTTATTTATATTAAAAATTTTTGTGTTTCTTTTAGTTAATTTTTTCATTGCTGTAGCCAAAGGACCCAGTAAGAACAATTAGAGGAAGAAAACTTTAATTAAGGGCTTATGATTTCAGAGGCCTTAGTCCACTGATGGCCAAATCCATTACTCAGGGCCTGAGGTGAGGCAGAACTTCAAGGCAGATGAGTGTGTTGGAAAAAAGTGGCTCAGTAGCTCAGGACATGGATCCAGGAAGCAGAGAGGGGGAATGAGAGAGAGACAGAGAGAGTGTAGTCCCCTAATCACTAACAAAATATAAGCCCTGAAGGCATGTCCCTAGGAATCACCTTCTCCAGCTACATCCTAATATCCACAGTCACCACCCTGAAAATCCCTACCAGGGGATTAGTTCATTGATTAGACCAAGACTCATAATCCAATCATCTCGCCTCCAAACTTTCTCACATTCTTTCACACATATGCTTTTGTGGGACACCTCACATCCAAATCATAACAATGTTCCTTGGTCATTGTTATATTCCAAGTGCACTGTATGAATGTATGTGAAAGAATGAACATGAATATACAAAATCTGAATATTGGCATCTTCAAGACAATTTCTATACAACACTGTAACAGATTAATAAACTTCAATTTTACATTCATTTTCATTGAATTCCACTAAACCGGACTGTGTGGCAAAGTAAGAGTGAGGTTATGTGTGTTACGGAGGTAAATAAATTCTCTATATAACCACTTCTGTAACTTTGATCAACTTTGCCAATAATCTCCCTTATAAAATGGCTTAATTAATTGCCTAAAGCAGCTGAAAAGAAATAAAATAAAATGTCATAAGCAATTCTAATGGCTCATACATTTGTGGCCAAAGGGAAGGAAGGAAAATACAGTTGCTTATGATTTGATGAGGTGTGAAGTCAATATTTCAGACTTGAATTAATCATTTTCAGTAGCAGCAATGACATAATTCATTAAGAATCTATCTAATTGTGTGGAGCTGCTGCAAACCATTGTATCATTATCTTCCTTAAAGATTTTTCTCTTGACATAACACTATGTTATGCACAACCTAGAGTGAAAGACTGTGTGTCTCATTGTATACCATAGACCCTTAAAATTTTATACTAGAAATTTAATAATATTGATGATAAATATAAATTGTGAGAAGAATGTTACTGGTATCCCCTGTTGAAAATCCTCCACTCTATTCTGACGAAGAAAATACAGATTAAGCCCTCCTTCACTTCCATTTCATAAGACGCCACTCATCACCATCCTTTATTTTCCTAATGCCCCAAATAATGCTTCTTGTTTCTTCAGTGTGATTCATTATCTGGCATCCTTTATCCATATCATTCCGCCTATAAAAATAAATAAATAAAAATCTGCCCTTTTACTCTTATGGAAGTAAACTCTTGATAGTATGTGACTAAAACAGAAACTATGCCTACAACTTTTCCTTATCTTCTCATAAAGACTGTATACCTTTCTCTTTTGAAAAATCTAAAGATTTATATCATTCATAAAGCTGATTATAATGCAAACAGAAGAAAAATACATCTAATTAAGATTTCAAGTTCTTATGAAAATAATACCTATTTTGTAACTTCAATATTAAATCATGTACCCTGAGTTATGTGGTAAATCAAGGAGATGACAAATGAATGTATCACAAGACTGGAGAAAGATTTTCAAATAATTTAAAGAAAAGTTGCTTTTGTCTGGCTCTGTTGTACATCTTTTTTATTTTTTAAATTCATTTTTATTAGTGCATTATAGTTTTACATAATGATGGGATTAGTCGTCACATATTCCTAGAAACACACAATTCAGCAATACAATTTGTTCAATATCCCACCTCCAAGACCCCTCTACCTCCCTCCTCCCATCCCCTGATCCCTTGCCTTTCTTCTGGGTCCTATGTTGTTCCTAAAAAAAACCCAAATACAGTGACATATTTCTTATACCTATGAAAAACATTTGTATATATATGTATATTTTATATATAAAAGCATGTGTGTGTGTGTACATATATATATATATATATATATATATATATATATAGCCATAGTATATACAGAGACATTTATAACTGCTTGGAATGTACTTTGCTTTATCTCAGTTCCAACATTTCTCCTTCTTCTCCCTTCCTATCATCCATTGTTATTCTTCAAAATATTTGACAATAGTATTAAACATTTATTTTTTGTACAGGAATGCATCATAGCTTGTTCAAATTTCTTATGAAGTATCTAGCAACTGTATCTCATAAATATTAACATTTTGAATTTTACTTCTATGGATCTAATACATGAATTTGTCTACTTTATTTCTGAATCTGGGTTTACGTCTAACCTCCACAAATTAGGGATGCCATTTGGCCCTTGACTTTCTGGGTTTGGCTAAATTTGCTCAGCTGATTTCTTCCAATGGCATCCATTTACCTTCATTAGATGCAATATCATTGTTTCTAATAGCTGGGTAGAACTCCATTGTATGTGTATGTGCTTTTGGATACATTCATCCAATGAGGGGAATCTGGGTTGATTCCATAATTTTTCTATTGTAAATTGAGCAGCTATGAACATGGATTTCCCTGTGTCACCGTAATTTACTGATTCTACCTCTTCTGGGAAAATACCCAGAAGAGGGATAGCTGGGTCATATGGTAGATACAACCCTTATTTTTTGAGGAGTCCCCACACTGCTTTCCAGAGCGGCTGGATAGCCTGCAATTTCACCAACAGTGTGCTAGTGTTCCTATCTGCCCATAACCCCTCCAGCATTTGTATTGTTTATATTCTTCATTTTTGCCACTCTGACTGGAGTGAGGTGAAATCTCAATGTAGTTTTGATTTTCATTTCTCTGATTGCCAGTGATTTAGAACACTTTCTTATGTATTCATGACTAGCTCAGTGTCCTCTGTTGAGAAGTTTCTGTTTAGCTCTCTGGACCATTTATTGATTGGATTGTTCGTGTTTTTGTTATTGAGTTCTTTGTAAATTTTGGATATTAGTCCCCTGTCAGAGGGATCACAGGTCATGAGTCTCTCACATTCTGTAGGTTGCCTTTTGACTGTTTTGAATATTTCCATGGGTGTACAGAAACCTTTTAGTTTAATAGTATCCCATTCATTGATTTTTGACTGTAATTCTTTCACTTTAGGGTCTTGTTGAGGAAGTCATTGCCAACTCCCATTTGCTGGAGTGTTGGTCTTAATTTTTCTTCTAGCAATTGTGTGGTAGCTGGTTTAATTCATAATTTTTGATCTGTTTATATTATCTTGTGCTAGGTCAGAGATAAGGATCTAATTTCAATTTTTGCAAGTGACTGTCCAGTTTGTCCACCACCATTTGTTGAATGGCTGTCTCTCCTCTGAGTTATTTTGACCCTCTTGTCAAAGATCAGATGTTTAAAGATTTGTGGGTTTGTCTCGAGTCTTCTATTCTGTTCCATTGCCATTCATTCCTATTTTGATACCAGGATCATGCTGTATTTAATACTGCATCTCTATAGTATAATTTTAGATCTAGTATTGCAAAACCACCCATTCCATCTTTCTTGCTTAGTAATATTTTGGCTATTCTGGGTTTCTTGTTGTTCCACATGAATTTGAGAATTGATTTTTCTATATATACAAAGAATGACATTGGACTCTTGATGGGGATTGCATTATTCTGTACAGTGGTTTTGAAAGAATGATCATTTTATTCATATTAATGCTGCATAACCAAGAGCATGGAACATCTTTCCATCTTCTTCGTTCTTCTGCAATTTCTCTTTTCAGTGTTTAATAATTTTCTTTGTAGAGGTCTTTTACTTCTCTTGTTAGATTAATTCCCAAGTATTTTATTCTTTTAGAGGATATTGTGAATGGAATGTAACCAATTTCCTAGTGTCTTCTTCTGCCCTACTATTGTTGGCATATAGGAAAGCTATTGATTTATGGATGTTGATCTTATAGCCTCCTACTTTGCCAAATCTGTTTATTAGCTCTAGCAGTTTTCTGGTGGAGTTTTTTGGATCTTCTAAAACTAGGACCATGTCATCAGCAAGATTTCCTCCCTTCCTATTTGCCGGGGGCCAGCCCCAGCTGAACTAGGTCCCCGAAGGAAAAGTGGAGTCGGTGGCACGGAGGAGCAGCTTGAACCTCCGGGACAAGTTGCAAGCAGACACAGTTCCCTGCTTGAGCAAAATGCCATTCGTTCTTTATTGTTGAACATTTTTATACAGGTGCACAAACAAGACTTTCATTATCTGCTTCATTATACAATTCTGTTTTTAGTTTCCCAGCAAATTTAACATTTCAACCATTAGTACAATTTATGTCTTCGACCTTCCCACCACATAGACCATATGTAACTAATTGGTATAAACTGTTGCCTTTTTTCCATCAGAGACTTCTTCAAACCGTTGCCTCACTTGATAAGAGAAACATTTGAAGTTTTCTGTGTTACGTTAATCTAGAAGCCCTATCTTAGCATAAGTGAAGTTTTTATTAGCTAGGGACCAAATGTAACTATTTGGTTCAAACTGTTTCAGAGCATCAGACAAAAAACTATCCATTTTATCATAAAGTCATGGTCAAATCTTCATAGACTGTTTCATGTACTGTACAGAGAAGCTTTATTTTCTAAAACAATAACATTGTACTTAGTTCTTTAAACCTGCCTTTATCAAACACTTCCTCAAACTGCGTTTCCCTGTTTTCATCCAGAGGCTACTTAATTAGCTAGACTACATTATAGGCTATTATACCCTTATACCCTATTAACTGCAAACCTAAAATTATTATGTCATTGTGACCTTACTAGATATATTATAGTTATCCTAGGTTCTATAATTGTTAATTCTAGAAAATATTTGTGCTTCTTAATCTATGGGCTAAGAGGTAAAATCTAACTGCTACAAAGATAAGAAAGGCAAATGTGACTTATTTACTGCTAAGGGGTCAAAACTCAACCTCTGCAAGAACAGGAAAGATAAACATGTCTTTCTGTAGATGTTTCACGTACCACAGTTTCTTTGTTCCTTAGTTCTAATTATTTTGCTTTCTATATCCAATTTCATTTTAAAATCAGTATAGCTTTACTATCCATGATTTCTGTATGTGTTATTACTACTACTCTTCTCAACAATCCGCAACAGTAGTTTGAATAATGCAATTCTTATAACAATCAGAAAGTTTCCAGTTTAAATAAATTCATAATACATATAATTACTAAAACAGCCAATTTCTAGAAGGGATGGTTTTGGCAATCTCCAGGGCTGACTTTGCCTAGCCCATCCCCAAGTCTGGACTTTGTCAGACAGAACTTCAGTGAATATTGCCTCCTCCACCTATTTTTATCCCTTTGATTTCTCCCTCTTGACTGATTGCTCCAGCCAGGGACTCAAGGACTATATTGAATAAAAGTGGTGAAAGTTGGCATCCTTGTCATGTTTCCAAGTTCAGTGGAAATGATTTCAACCTTTCTCCATTTAGTACTGTACTAGCTGAGGGTTTTGCATACAAAGCCTTTACAAAGTTAAGATAAGCTCCTTTGATCCCTATTTTCTCTAGAGATTTGAGCATAAATGGGTGCTGGATTTTATCAAAGGCCTTTTTCTGCATCTATTGAGGTTATCATATGGTTTTTGTCCATAATTTTGTTTAAGTAATGAATCACATTTATTGATATGTGTATGTTGAACCAGACTTGCATACCTGGAATGAAGCCCACTTGGTCATGATGAATTATTTTCTTGATGTGTTTTTGAATGCAGTTTGCAAGAACCTTATTAAGGATTTTTGCATTGATATTCATGAGGGATATTGGTCTGTAGTTTTCTTTTTACTGTGTATCTTTGTTGGGGTTTGGTGTCAGAGTTATGGTTCCTTCATAAAATGTGTTTGGGAGATTTCCCTCTTTATCAGTTTCTTGGAATAGCTTAATAAGGAGAGGTGTTAGCTCTTCTTCAAAAGGGTGGTAAAACTTTGCAGAAAATCTGTAAGGTCCTGGGCTTTTCTTCTTTTGAAGACTTTAATTGCTGTGTGGATTTCCATGCCTGTTGTTGGGCTCTTTAGGATTTCAATGTCATTGTGTGTCAATTTGGGGATGTTCTATGTGTCTAGAAATTTGTCCATGTCATCCAGATTATCTGATTTAGAGAAGTGTAGTTTTTCAAAATATGTTCTGATAATCTGTTTGATTTCAAGGGGTTCAGTGGTGATCACCCCCTTTTCATTGGTGATTTTATTGATTTATTTTGACTCTCTCTTTTTTTCCATTAGATAGTTAGGGGTCTGTTAATTTTATTTATTTTTTCAAAGAATCAGATCTTTGTTTTGTCAATTCTTTTTATTGTTTTTTTTTTGTTGTTGTTGTTGTTCTCAATTTCATTGATTTCAACTTTGATCTTAATTATTTCCGGTCTTCTGCTGGATTTGAGATTAGACTGTTCTTCCTTTTGTAGAGATTTGAGTTGGAGGATAAGGTTATTTGTTAGGGATCTCTCCTGATTTTTAATGTGGACACTCAGTGCAATAAATTTTCCCCTTAAAAATGCTTTCATGCTGTCCCAGATGTTTCGATATGTTGTGTCTTCATTCTTATTCTCCTCGAAGAATTCCTTAATTACTGATCTCATATCTTCTTGGATCAATTCTTCATTTAATAGGGTGTTATTCCATATCCAGATATATGTGTGTTTTGTGCCATGGTTTTTGCTATTAATTATTAGGGTCATGACATCATGATCTGATAGGATACATGGAATAATATCTACTTTTTTTAATTTGCTGAGATTTCCTTGAATACTAGAATATTATCTATTATGAAGAATGATCAATGTGCTGCTGTGAAGAAGGTATAATCTGTCAATTTTGGGTGGAATATTCTGTAGATGTCTGTTAAGTCTGTTTGATTTGATTTATGGTGTTGGTTAGACAACTGTTTATTGTTTTTTTGCTTTGATGATCTGTCTATTGGTGATAGAGTAGTGTTAAAATCTCCTAGTACTATTGTGTTAAGGTCCACAAGTGGTTTTATACCTTGGAGTATTTTTCCACATAGTTGGGAGCATTGGTGTTTGGAGAATTTATATTTACTATGGTTATTTCTTCCTTTTGTATTGTTCCCTTTACTAGGATGTAGTGGCCTTATTTATCTCTTTTGATTAATTCATGTTTGAAATCCACTTTGTAGGATATAAGAATTGTTACTCCGGCTTGCTGTCTTGGGCCATATGCCTGGAAATTTTTTTTTCATCCTTTCACCCTTTCTATGGGTGCCACTGGCTGTAAGGTGGGTATCCTGTAAGCAGCATATTGTTGAATTTTGTTTATTGAAACAATCTGCTAGTCTGTGTCTTTTGATTGGTGTGTTGAGACCATTTACATGCAGTATTAGAATTGTTATATGGTTGTGGTTCATATTCATTGTGTTTTATTAGTAAATTCTGTGCTGTCTTAGTTGTCTATTGATAGCATGTAACTTTATTGAATTTCTTCTGTTTGTGGGTTTTGAGGAATATTAGCTTGTGCTTGTATCTGGAGTTTATCTTTGAGAATTCTTTGTAATGCTGGCTTTCCATTCATGAATGCTGCAAGCTTGTTCTTATCATGAAAAGTTTTCATTTCCCCCTCAAATTTGAAGCTGAGTTTTGCTGGGTATAGTATTCTTGGCTGCATGTTGTGTTCATTCAGGCATTGAAAGATCTCCTTCCAAGATCTTCTCACTTCCAGTCTGAACTGAAAAGTCAGATGTGATTCTGATTGTTTTGCCTCTGAATGTGATTTGGCATATCTCCCTTGCAGTTTCAATATTCTTTCCTTGATTTCTCTGTAGTACATTTTTAATGTGATGTGTCTTGGTGAGCTTTAAATTTAATTAGGCCTATTGGGTGTCCTATGAGCTTCCTGGATGAGCATATCTGACTCTATTTTTATATGGGCAAAATTTTCTTTAGTAGCTTTCTTGAGAATGTTCCTTATCCCACTTGTTTGTTTCAATTTCTTCCTGTATTCCTATTACTCTTATATTATTTCTTCTCATTTCATCCTAGATATTTTTAAAATTCTGTTCATATTCTTTGAGTATTTTTTTCCTTTTTTTGTCGTCTATGCACTCTAGTTTGCTCAGCCTATCTTCATTGTCAGAAGTTCTTTCTTCTAGAAATGAGGTTCTGTTTTCTATAGAAGTTAGCCTATTATTAAATTCTTCCATGCTTCCTCTGACGTCATTGACTGCAGATTTTAGCTCTGTTACTTCCTTTTTGAGTATGTCTATTTCTTTGATAATAGATTTTTTTAATCTCTTGAGTTTTCTCACTTAGTCCATTCATTAAATTTTTTTTAGCTTATTGTTCCCTTTTGTGATCAGATCCTTGATAATATTTTCAAGGTTTTCATCTCTATCCCTCTCCATGGCATCCTTTTTGGGGGAGTTTTGGGTTTGAAGTGAACCTCTTCTTGTTTGATTCTTCACTTTGAAGAGCTTCTTGTGGCTATCTGAATTGAGCTTTCCTGAGGGGAATATAGGCAGTTCTCCAGGTGGTTTTTTCCTTTCAAGTTAAAGGGTCAGATCAGCCAACAACTCTTTGATGATCAGCTTCTTCCAGATGCTGTTTCTTTCTGGGTCCTTGTGTTGTTCTACCTTTTGGTTCCAGGCTCAAGGTTGCAAATCTGAACCTAGCACAATGTGGGGTGTCATGTAGGTGGTGCTGCTCCAGGCAGGAAACCACCCCTGGTTGGTTCTGCAGGGCTGCTCCTCACGGGGGTCCTACCAGTGGTGTCATGAGGGTCTTCGGGCAGGACTCAATCTGGCGCTGACAGACACACAGAACATCAGGTAGGCATAGCTGCTCTGGCAGAGAACCTCCTCTGATTGGTTCTGAGCAGAGCTACTCCAGATAGGGGTCCTACTGGTAGTGTTCTGAGTGCTTTCCAGTGGGACTCAAACAGACCCCAACAGAAAAGCAGGGCATAGGTAGGTGGGGCTGCTCCAAGTGGGGAACCTCCCCTGTTTGCTCCTGAGCAGTTTGTCTCTGTGAAAACATTATCTTTAGTTACTCAATAGTTTACTTTCCTATATATTTCTTGGCATTGCACATAGAACCCTAGGATGTACTCCTCTGTTTCCCTTTCCAGTAGCTTTCTAAATCTGTTACCTGCTCCCCTTCATTCCCTATCATTTTTACATATTTGAACTTTCTCATATTTTGTTTCTTTTACTTGGAGCTGTTTTGTTCTTCTCTTATTTTGCCCAGTTAGCTCCTTTATACCCTGCAAGGCAGCACCAATGACATTTTCCCTTGCACTTTCTTCCCCAACATAAGCTCAGCGAAGCCACCTGCCCCATGGTCTTAGAAGACTGAACAGGCCGTCAGGTTTGTGCTCATGTTTCCTTTATTTTCTGTGGCAGCTTCTATCTAATCTGCCAGCTCCTGAACAGCAGGTGTGCAGCCTTCGATTTCCTTGTACTTACAATACTTTCAGAATGCCAGATGTGAGCAGGTTTTCACAGAAGAAAGAATGGTCTTTGAAATTAAGGAACACATTAAATATTATGAATGACTACACTTTTCTAAACTTTTGTAACACTCAAACCCATTGTGAATGACAGATGTACCATTATACTTTCATCCTGGTAGATCTGGAGGAATGGAATTTGTTTAGTGACACAGAGTATAAGATTTTGTGAAAATGTATTCAGACTCTCTGGTTTAAGGAAATTATGATACTTTAATACAAACTAAAATATTGAAATATCATCATAGAAATAAAACTATGTACCGAACTCTTCATATAAGGCCCATGTGAAGGAAAGGTGCTGAGAATTATTGCTCTGCAATGCCAAAAAGCAACTGGTCAAATCACTGAAAGCGATGAAAAATCATATAAACCATTTCCTCCTTGAAAATATCTATAGCTTGTAATGAAAAGGGAAAAATGACTAGGCTTGAATTAGTGAGCCTGGCCGTAATTCATGTCTTCAAGCAAAATATTATTTACTGAAATCTAAGATTCTACCATAGAAGGAGGCAATATGTTATAGAACAGAATTGCTTTTATAAAGGTTCCCAACTTTTTTTAAAATTTTATTTAAATTACAGCTGCTATATAATTTTCAGAAGTACTTCCTGAAAGCAATGAATCATTATGATAATTATCTGCCAATTCCTTTAATTAATCATGCAAGATACAACTGGCTTTGAAAGTAAACGGACCTGTGTTGAAATCAATCTCCAACAGGAACAGCTGTGTGATTCTGGTTAAATTACTTTTTTCAGGTCTTAGCGCATGCCTCATGGGTAGAATGGGCATAATAATAGCATCATCAAGGAACCATAGGAAATAAGAAGATACCATATCACTGAGAAATTCACAAATTGAGCTTAGAAAAATCTCAGTATAGAAGCTAAAATAGTGTCAGTTAACACATGAGTCACCAAAATAATACTGACCAAGGAGACTCAAAAACCAACCTTTGAACAAATTGCCATGGTGGCCAACAAAATGAGTTTTATTCATTTATCATGATCTGGGTACACAACCTCTAAATATATAGGGGTCAGTCAAAGAAGCACAATTCCATAAGCACTAAGATTTATAACATCATGGATTAGGGATTTAGCTTTGCAGTATTGTTAGGTAATCTCAATATAGCTGTTACCTTCATATCTGACACTGGAGTTTGAAATACATAGACCAAGTAAAGAGAAAGGGTTCTTGAATGTGGAGAGCAGACTGGAACAGTCATACAAATAGGATGTCCAAGGAGAGACTGAAACTCAAGTGAGTCCTGTTTCTTATACTTGGGGTATGCATTTACTGTAGAAGCAAGGAGTATTCCCCAGTGAGTTAAACCTTTATACCTAAACATACACACATACACACCCTCTGGACCAGGAGTCAAGAGAAAATGTAGGAGAAGTGCAACAAGTTAAAAATTTGCAAATTTAATGTTTTTTCAACTCAAGGAGGTGAATCAGCAGATTGCAACCATGTGTACAAGTTGTGGAATGGCTACTGCTTCATTTCTGCCTTCCTTCTCCCCAGAACCTCCCAAGTGACTGCCATGATTGGAAATTTACAAGAAAGAAAATTCTAAGGAAATTTAGTTCAGCAAACCAAGTCCACACAGTATGAAACCGTTAGGCTGCCTTGAGAACAAGCCCCATCCAAGCACTGAGCAAGAGAATCAGAGTGAATGAATGACATTTCTATGGAAATAAGGAGTAGTATGTATGTGGTGACCAGACGCCAAGGAAAGTTCCAATCAATCTATTTAAATTGTCTGTGGTTGAGCTGGAGCAGTGATTGGGCTGCTACAGCACTTGCCTGTCAAGCACAAGGGTGCGGGTTGGAACCCCAGTACCATGTTCACAACAAAGTGTTGGAGCAAGGAAAGCCACATGAAAAACTAAATTAAAAATTGTTCCTCTTTCTCTCTCTTTTTCTCTCCCCCCTTTCTCTCTCACTGTCCCTTTTTTTTTTTTAAAGAGAACAACAGTGAGAGAGAGAGAGCAAGGCAGAGAAAATCAATTTTTATTGAGTTTTTCACGTGGCTTTCATTGCTCCTACACTTAGTTGTGTATGTGGTTGCTGGGGTTTGAACCTGTGTACTTGCACATGCTGGGTAAGCACCGTAACTGCCAATCCACCACTCCAGCCCTGTCCCTCTATCTTTTAAAAAGTTAAAAATAATAAATAAATTGTCCGTTGTTGAGCCTACAACCTAGTAAGCACTCGACATTGTTAAAATGAGCAGAAAGTAAAAATAATATTAATTTAAAAAATAATAAGTGACCAGTGAATACTGACTATGTATTAATGGGCTTCTGTGCTATATGAAGTACTGGTTATCAAGCAACAGCCAGGGTGGTATCACTAATGTATAATTTTTAGCTATATTTCCAATCCTGTTTATGGGTAAGAGTAGTGGTGCATCATGTTCAACTCCTCTTAAATACATGACACAAATCTTAGCCAATTAGAATGAAATAAGAAGGGTCAAAGGTTATTTTCCTTAAATACCTTTGATACTCTGGTTAAATAAAGACAAGAAATACTTACAGAATATTCTGCTCTCTGAAATCCTGTATAAAAAAAACCAATGCTTTTATTTAATGGAAACCTTCTTCATAATCATCCTCTCCTCAGGAAAGTAGTCATTTGAGATATTAGTGCATGTGTAGGTTCATTATGAAACCTAAACACTTCCATTAGATAAAAGACCTAAAATGATTATGAAAAATGTTCTTTTCCTTCCAAAGTATTCTAAATCAAACACTCAGTAGTACAATATGTTTTAGGTTAATTAGTTTAATCCAGTTTTAATTAAGTTGATGTTTCCATGCCAACAAATGGTTTCTAAATTGTTGAAATCTTGGTGTTTCAGAATATGACTAAAATTAATTACATAAGAGCATTTGACTCAATTTTTTGGAACCATGGAGTGCAATTTTAGCATCACTATAGCAATGATTTTTAATACTAGCAACTAATTACAATAAAGGACTGAAAAAAGTTTACTTAAGTTAGTTTCTATATTCCAAAATTTGTGCATGTGATTTATCTGATGCATATCTACCACTTGGATTATGTATGATTTTAACAAAAAATTTAAATACGCATAGGATTAAATACAGGCACATACATGCCAAAAAGTTTTCAGTCCCAAACAAACCTCATTTACAAATATTTAAACTTTTTTTCTAGTAGTATTTTCCATGATTTTACTTGCAAATAAAGAATTTAAGAAGCAATAAAATAGGTGATTTTGTTCTAATTTCGAATTTCTAATTCTGTCACTGAGGTGTTTTAAAAGGAATAAAATGTTTTGGTATGGGATAAGTACAAACAGGAATCACAGATGCCTGGATATAATGATTTAACACTTGAGAATAATTTTTGTCTTAGGAATTTTATTTTTATATTTATATTTATGTCGCTCCCCGCAGGGTTCTGGAGCAGGGAGCGGGCAGAACGACCTCGGCGGACCTTAGCCGTTCCCCGGGGACCAGCAGGACACTGGGAACCCGGCGCTGACAGGACAGGGCTGGGGACCGGGGGAGAGGAGTCGCTCCCCGCAGCATTCCTGAGCGAGGAGCGGGCAGAACAACCTAGTGAGCCTGGGCCGTCCTCCGAGGGGCCGAGTTAGGATGGGGATAGGGCGAGGAGTCGCTCCCTGCTGCACTCCAGAGCGAGGAACGGGCAGAACGACCCGACCCTGGGCCGTCCTCTGAGGGGCTGAGTTAGGAAGGGTTGGGGAGCCGGGAACAAGGGGGCGAATGCCAGTGGCTGGAACACGGGACCTGCATCTTCTACCGTTGCTGATCTCTGACGTCTCTGCTGATCTCTCCAGTTCTATGCGTCTTCTCTGCTTTCCTCCTTCAGGACAGGGCTGCTTTCCTCCTGGCTGCCTTCTTCTCTGGTTCTATGCTTTCTCTTTGGTTGCTTCCTCTTAGGCTGCTTCTTCTCTGGCTGCTTTTCCTTTGGCTGCTTCCTTTACCTGACTAGCTGCTACTCTATTTATCTATTAGAGCAACCAATAGGGGCACAGTGCAAACACCTTTCTCCAATTGTAACAAATGAGTGGCCAAATAGCTTAGTCATGCTGTCAGGCAATTTGCTAATTACAAGACAGCTGGACCCCTTAGAGTTGTTCACCACCAATTCTTTTACAAGCCAGCTGGGCCTCATGTTCCCAACATCTCCTCCTTTTATATTTTTTCTGAGAGGAGGATAACAAACAGGTGACTGTGTCTGCCTTAGGTTTTTCCATTCCCACCTCCCCTTTCTTACCTGTCATTGGAATAAGGTGCAGTGTAAGGCACCCTTCCTGTCTTAGGTTGATAAGGGGGTTGAAAGGATTTTCCCGTCACTGACTACCAGCCCCTTGAGCTTGAGCCATCCATATCATTGCTGACTTATGGTCATCAACTCTGAGGGCAGCACAAGCTTGCTCGATCCCTTCCGTGCCTTTTCACCACAAGACCAATCACAAAGCACATAATAGTGACACTGGCCACTATTCCCTAGGACTTGCACAAAGACCCAATGTCTGTCAAAATGTCCATTTGTTCTTACAGTAAACTTCATGGTCAATAGTCCAGAGTACAGGTGTTGATCTATAGCTGCTTATTTTGCGAAAACCTTTGCAGCTGGGTGGAGCCAGAATTTCTTCCAATATCTTCCTGGTGGGTAATGTCCTGCTGGCGGGGGGGGGTGAGGTGAGAGAATTCCTCACACGGGGCACCACTATGTCGCTCCCCGCAGGGTTCTGGAGCGGGGAGCGGGCGGAACGACCTTGGCGGACCTTAGCTGTTCCCCGGGGGCCAGTAGGACACTGGGAACCGGGGGCCGACAGGACAGGGCTGGGGACCGGGGGAGAGGAGTCGCTCCCTGCAGCATTCCTGAGTGAGGAGCGGACAGAACGACCTAACGAGCCTGGGCCGTCCTCCGAGGGGCTGAGTTAGGATGGGGATGGGGCGAGGAGTTGCTCCCCGCTGCACTCCAGAGCGAGGAACGGGCAGAACGACCCGACCCTGGGCCGTCCTCTGAGGGGCTGAGTTAGGAAGGGTTGGGGAGCCAGGAACAAGGGGGCAAATGCCGGTGGCTGGAATACAGGACCTGCATCTTCTACCGCTGCTGATCTCTGATGTATCTGCTGATCTCTCCGGTTCTATGCATCTTCTCTGCTTTTCTCTTTCAGAACAGGGCTGCTTTCCTCCTGGCTGCCTTCTTCTCTGGTTCTATGCTTTCTCTTTGGCTGCTTCCTCTTAGGCTGCTTCTTCTCTGGCTGCTTTTCCTTTGGCTGCTTCCTTTACCTGACTAGCTGCTACTCTATTTATCTATTAGAGCAACCAATAGGGGCACAGTGCAAACACCTTTCTCCAATTGTAACAAATGAGTGGCCGAATAGCTTAGTCATGCTGTCAGGCAATTTGCTAATTACAAGACAGCTGGACCCCTTAGAGTTGTTCACCACCAATTCTTTTACAAGCCAGCTGGGCCTCATGTTCCCAACATATTTCCTTTTATTGGGATAGCCTATTTTTTGGTTAGAACCAAAAAGGCAAATAGAAAGCGTATCAATTATTTCATCAAAAGTAATTATTGCAGGGCTGGAGCAGTGGCTCAGTGGTTAAGGTGCTTGCCTGACATGCATAAGGATGCAGCTTTGAACCCCAACACCACATACACAATGAAGTGTCAAAGCAATGAAAGCCACATGAAAAACTCTATCTCGCTCTTAAGAAAAAAGAGGATTAATTATTGAAGGTAAGTTGTTCCATAGATATTAGAAAACTGAGTGTATAAAGAGAATCTGACCAACTATCTAACAGAGATAATAAATGTAAGAGACAATGAGAAAGTTACCAGCTCTAGGGACAAAGGAAAAATGGATGACATTGGGATAATCAGAATATAGAAGAAAGGAGAGAACTCCCCCCATACACAGATAGATGGGATGCAGTGCTCAGATGAAATGGTGCCTTTGCCTGTTGCTGGTTGGTGCTTCTGAGTTGATGCCATTAGCTGGTTCTGGAAGAGCTGAAGGATGTTGGAGATTGGAACCAACTGATGACCCTTTTGCAAATTGCTGATGCTTGAGGAAGTGTTGCTGCTCCTGTAAATCCTGCCAGATTAGAAAACAAAAAAAGAGAAGATGGGAGAAAAGAGAAGTCTCACCTTGCCTTTGTCTCCTTTTCCATTCTCCTCCATGTCTTCTACTCACTGAATCTAAGGAGGTGCAAAGAGCCACAGTTTGCAAGATGTCAGCCACAGCACCATGGAGTGATAGCAAATATAATTAGTGGGGAAATTGGGAACTGCAAAATTATAGGGAAATGGCCAGCATGGTGCAGTTATAATCTCGTTTTCATAGTCTGCTAGTTTCTCTCTTGCATTAAATGCTTTTGCATTCCACCTGAAGCTTTGCAGGTTGCTTAAAATTTGTCACATCTGAAATTTTTTCTACTTCACATGAAATTATGTGGTCCTTTTTGTCAAATCAATGTCTCATGGGAAGCTCCTCCTTTTCATTAGGTGTTTGTGTACATTGTGATAGTCCATGTTTTCTTACGTTGGAACATCTGCCTACCTAAAATTCACAAGAGCTATTAGAGGCATTCATTACCCCTGCACTGTGTGTTTAAATAAGGAGAAATCAGGTTTATAGTGGGAGGATATCATTAAATATATACTTGCCACAAGTGAGGAATGAGAAACTTAAAAAACAAAACAAAACAAAAAAACTTTGGGCAAACCATGGGTGAGGCAGGAGGCTAGGCTAGGTTACCTATTTGAGTAAACCAGGTATGTGATGGTGGCAAAACAATTAAATCATTAGGTATCTTTATTTTTTAAATGAGGATAATAGAGATACAGTTCTGCTCATGGATTTTTATGAGGGCTATGTAAAATAAAAATGTAGTAACTGTTGAAAACACTAGGAACCCAACAGAAATGAGAAGTGCGTGAAAGCTCCTGTAGAACTGTTTGGGAGAACAATTACAAACAAAGAGTCTTTGCTGATACCTAGCCTGAAACAATGAACAATGAACACAGAGTTCACACCTGGAAAATAAAATCAGCTCACACCTGGAAAATAAAATCAGCTCATTGATAAATCAATAACTGGAATTTACTGTGTTGACTGCTACGTGTTAGTTTGGGACTCGTATTTAAAACCACACTTTTCAGTTACCTTGATGAGTGGCCTGTTTCTTCATTACAAAGACGCAGGGCCTTATTTCATATCTTAGTTTCCACCTTGACGCTGGCTACCTACCTTCACTTTCGGGTGTAGGTACAGGAAAGTTTAAGTGAAGTTTGCACAAACTGTACGAGCCTACATTAACTTAGAATTGGGTGATGGCTTTCAGAGCCATTATTACCTGATGTAGGAATAAGCATTCAAGCAACAGAGGGTTAATTAATACTGATCATTATTTTAAAAATGAGAATTAAAACTGGTAGATGCTGAAAGGAGAAAAATAAGGGATGAATAGAAGAGAAAAAACAAAATGGCATAAAATTGAATCATTACTTAATATTTCTTTACTAACCAATGTACATAGCAACCTCAAAATCATAAATTCTCATGAGACATTTATTAGTTGTTCGAGGAGAAACGTAAATTTTTGTCCCAGTCCAGCCGGGTTCTGACCTGAGGGACGGGCTGGGGATGAGAAACACCAGAGGCCGGAGACCCAAAATGGTCTTTCTTTATCCA
The DNA here is from genome assembly GCA_004027875.1 of Aplodontia rufa. Lineage (NCBI taxonomy): Eukaryota > Metazoa > Chordata > Mammalia > Rodentia > Aplodontiidae > Aplodontia > Aplodontia rufa. The sequence goes on from PVKS010006659.1 coordinate 77,239, forward strand.
AGCTTTACTTCTCTTTTTAATATCCATGCTTCACATCTCTCTTTCATATACATATAGTATTAATCTATTCATCCATTTGTGCTGCTA